>RJWM01020731.1:0-36633 GCA_004363535.1 Dasyprocta punctata | reverse complement strand
TTTTTTTTTTGTTTTCTTTGTCGTTAATAATAAAACCTTAGCCAATAAGTGAGTTTTTTCCTGTATTGACTATATTACTGTCTTAAGAATTCTCTCATTTTCCCCTAACAGAATTTGATTGCAGAAAAATGCAAAACTAAGTCACAATTTTGCCATTTTCCCCTTCTAGATTTTTTGGGCTCGTTAGACTTTATATTGTATTAAAATTAGTTTTGTCATAGAATTCCTACTTCTAGGTACTGACTTGTAGATTTTCTATAAATGAAAAATTCTACCCTTTAAGATTTCAAAGAAATTAGATCAACTCTGAAAATTGGATTGAAAATGCTCCCTAAAAAGAATGTTTTGAAAATTTAATCCCCAATATAGCTACATTGGAAGTGGAGCTTGAGGCAAAGTGAATGGAGAATGAAGGCAGAATTAATGCATTAATAAAACCTGCAATCTCTACTCTCTCTCTCTCTCTCTCTCTCTCTCTCTCTCTCTCTCTCTCTCTCTCCCTCTTGCTCTCTCACCTTTCTCTCTCACTCTTGCTCTCTTCCTTACTCTCTCTCTTCTTTGCCTTCCACTATTGTATGACACAAAAAAAAGACTCAGGACAGCTCTTGGTCTTAGACTCCCTGGCCTCCAAAGCTATAGATAATAAGTTTCTTTACTGTGTAAGTTACCAAGTCTCAGGTGTTTTGTTCTAGAAAGGACTAAGATAGAATTACAACCTAATATGAGGACTGTTATAATTCCCTGCATCTTCATATTTCCTTGGAGTTCCAGTGTACTTTTCAAATAAATCATTCCATTTGTCCACATAGTAATCCTACAGCATGTATTGCCATTTGAAAAACAAAACAAAAAAGACCGAAATTCATAGAATAAAGGAGACTGACCCTGGTTGTTAAAGTCATGAAATACCATTGAAATGAGATCAGAGCCTGTCTTAATTCCTCATCGTTCAACTAAAATATTTACTAAAAGTCATGTAGAAATAGGCTAAATAGGACCACTCCCCTTATGATACTGTGATACTGTGTAATTTTTCTTCCAGCCTTCTTCTATGATAGAAACCAACCAAGTCCAACTATGATAGTGTCTTCTCTTGTGTCTACCTGCCGAGAACTTACTTCAGAACAATAAGAGAGAACCCATTCTCCTCCACCCTCATGCCTACCTTTCTAATTTCTATTTATTTTCCCAGAGCAAATCTCTTTTAAGCATAAGTGTTTATTTTCTCCAGGGAGATATACCAATAACTCTCCATGAAAAAGATTTTGTCTATGATTGTCAACTGAGCAAATTCCCAAATACACAGGGTGTTTCCCCAAGTTTGGATGTTTGACTGTGTCCAGTAACTTCTATGAAACTCTAAGAGATATTGCCTCTTGAACTGTTTTTAATAGAACTCCCTTCTGCCCAGAGTAATCCAGAACTATGTGATTCCCCCTGCAGTCTTCAAAATTTCTCCTTAATCTCCTATAAGCAGTTGGTTAAAGACCATGCATATGTATTTTCAAGATCAAGTAATGAATATTTTGTCATGTAGAAATTGGTATCTATATCAGAGAAACAATTCTTTCTGTCCTCATCTCTCTCCCCATCAAAACCCAAAGAATCTCCCACAAGATCAAAAACATAAAACTGACCAAATATGTGACCACTTTATATTATCTTAAACAGAATACTTATCTTTTTCAGAGTATTTGTATTCAATTTATTTTGTGGTCTTTTCCCAAAATAATTGATGGATTATGTACTTCTTAGAACTAAAAGAACTAATGCTGTTTTTGAAGTGTTGTGTGTTTATTTAATTATTTATTGATTTTAGCTTTTATTCCCAGATCAAAGAATCAGTCTCCCCCAAAGAAGAATTTAAGTCTCTGGGGTAACTTAGAAAACTGAAACTCAGATATAATAATTCTTTTATCTTCCCACTGTAAGAGACTAGTGTTGGCCCTTTAAGACAGAAATTTTCAGATATATACCTTCTATCTGCAGAGCTCTAATTATCTTGAAAAATGGGTATAAGGAAGTCTGAAAAGTGGTAATGTGTTTATCAATAATATGATCCTTTGTGCCCCCAGCATGTTGCACAATACAAATATTTGAAAAGTATAGGATGCATAGACAAATAAAAGAATGAAAAAATTAATAGCAATAAATTGTTATTTCTTAGGATTATTTGGGCTAGCTGAGTAGATTTTATGCTGTTATCATCCATTAGGCTGCATTTCAGTACAGGATCAACTAGGATGAAAGATTCAAGATGGCCCCACTCCGATACCTGATCATGGGTGCTGACTGACTGCTGGGATGACTTGGTTTTCTCTCTTATGTTCTATTATCTTTTAATGTGTTAGACAAGCTTCCTTATTGGTAGACACTGGGCAGCTTTCCAAGGGTGAAAAAACAGAAACTGCAAGATACTTAGTCTGAAGCTTCAAACTTCATTCAACATTACTCCTGCCATATATGACAACCAAAGAAAGACACAGTCAACCCCAGATTCAATGAGTGGGGAAATATGCTCCACCTCTGGCAGGAAGAATTTGCAAAGCATTTCTTCCAGTTTACCTTCTAGCCACAATCATTTTCATTCCTTGCACATGCAAAATTTACTCATCCCTTCTTAATACCTCAAAAAATTGCAACTCACCACAGTCCGACTCAGATTACAATACCTCAAATTTGTAACTATGTTTAAACTACCTCACCGATTCACCATGAGATTAGCATCTGATGAAAATAAGCTGTGAGAGCAGCAACTCTATTCATAACCAGACTATGGGCTCCATCACCTTACTACTTCTTCCCATTCTGATATTGAATTTCCCCAACGACCGACTTCTTGTGTTGGCTCCCAGTTTTATCCCTACTTTAGCCCTCCCAATTTGTCTAACACACACTAGGACTACCTCTATATACTGGCAGGTGTATGTCAGAATGCTGAGATTAAAGTGATCTTTTGGAATATTAATAAAGTTGTTTGGAAAGTAAAAGCAGTTGAATTATATTTATGATTTCAGTAATGATTTACAGTTTCACATTTCAGTAATTCCCTCATTTGCGTATGAAATAGAATAAACAATTTTCCTATAGTATGCCTCTCATTTGTTTACAATTGTTACTAGGAATAGTTCCAAAGATACTGTGATATATTTCCCTTTCTCATCTCATGGTAAAGCTATGCTTCCTTATAGTTATTGTACATTTTAGTTGACAGCTTTAGCTGTATAGTATAATCATTTTCTGAATTATATCTTAAAATGACTTGTTCAAAAATCTATTTTATTAAATTTGACACAACTCACAATTTAGTTTCCTGAAAGAATAACTTCTGTTAAAATGAATCATGTTCATATTCTGTTTTGCACTCTCATTATGACCTTGGCTCTGATTCATTGTGATAAGGAGAACTAAAAATGACTAAATTTCTTTCTTTTCAAATATATTTCTTAAACATTTATTTCTTATACTTACAGCAACTTGAGTGAATTAACCAAACCATCACTGCAATTTGTTTTTGCTAAAAATAAATTCAAAGCAGATAAATGAACTTCATTTTTCATGTGTGTATTCTTAGTCTCCATAATCCATGGGCTCTGCCTAAAAGTAAAAGACCGTGCAATATAATTTATAATTGGAGCTATTTGTTTAGTAACTGCATTTATTATTTTCTGAACCTAAAATAATTTAAAGCTATGGGACATTCTGTGTCCCTGCTTTTTAACAATTTTACTTTGATTGTCTTTACTAAAATAACCTTAAATTTCCATAATTTAGTACTATTCTCAGGCATCACTTACCTCCAGTTAACTATTCTTATAGCTATTTATGCAGAATAAATACGAAGATAATCATATTTATTTATTCAAAATATATATTTAACCCATATTTTAAACATTCTCACTAACCCAAACCTAATTGATTCTTTTATTCAACAGCCACTTACTAATGATCTCAGCACACCAATATTGGACAATCATCTGGATAACTAGCCTTCTGAACCTGTCTTAATTCCACTGCATTTAGTTATCATAAAATAGCTGATACAAAGAATATCTTTCCCTTTAGAAACTATTTTTGAATATATTGTGTGCTGAAAAGTGATCCAGTCAGGCTCCTTGAGTTTAGTTGAACCCTATTTGGATCAGAGATTCAAGTCTTTGTTGAGTAAATTACTGTGCTTTCTTTTTTCATTGAAGATGTAGGAAGTCAAAGTTGGCTGTTCAAAACCAGAAAAAAAAGATGAAAAAATTCCTGAGGGCGAAAAAGCAAATAAGAAGAAAAATATGGAGAATTTAATGTGGAGAATTTAATTAGGGTTGCTATTAAAATTAAATCACTGATGTCTTACTAGGCTTAAAGATACTTCAGTTTTATGCAGGTTGTCATTTGTGAACATTTGCATTAATTCTTAGCCAAAACTCACATTAATTCCCATCCTTTCCAAAATGTCCATCAGCATGACATTAGCTATTTGAATTCTTGTCAGTGTTTCTAAACATGGACGTTTGCAGACAACCATTTCCACCGTTTCCTCATCAATTTATTTCTTGTGCAGTTGCTTTGAACTTCATGGAGATTTGGACTTCTGATCCCTACTTCTTACCCATGGGAACTGAAATTGTAATTCTGTTTATCCTAATCATCCATCTGAGAAATTAATAATTTCTTGATCTCATTTTCCATTTCTAATCCTAAATCTGGAGAATCTGTGAATATTAATTAATTGGCGATATTCACAGCATGTTGAAAATGTAAGAATTGCACACTATGATTTAATCACATTTTATACATATAAATGATTCAGTTACTATCTTTGAAGAAGAAATAACTTTCAGTTACATGCAGGTAAACCAAGAGCAGAACACTATAGGTAAGGTTTGTTTCAAGGAGTGGAGAGAACTATGAATTGCTCCAGAATCCGTAGAGGTCTGGTCCCTGTGGTTACCAGCTTTCTCTGTTTTCCACTGTGGTATGACTGTAGATAAATACTTTGGAAGAAATGCTTACTTAGGGCTTTTTAAGAATCACAACCACAAAAGTGATCAGCTAGAACAGAGAAAATTAAAAAGTTTGAGGATTAAAGAGTTTGTTAATTTCAGGGAGAATGAATTTTGTGAATAACTAAAAACTTTTCTTAATGGAAAATAGTTTTTTGGTTAGAGAAGCATTAGAATGAAAATTACTATTCCCTCCTACTCTGCTTTCTCATTGTATGATAAATGATAGATTTGCTACACTGGCCAATATCCATACTTGTGAGATATTTTTCTGGTGCCATTGTTATAAAAAGTCAGCTTAACATTTAAACTGCCCATTAATTATCTCTGTCTCTGTCTCTCTTTCTCTTTCTCTTTCCCTGTCAGTCAAATACATGCCACAGAATTTTTTTACAACTATACTGTGAATTAAAACTTACACACTCATTATTATATTACTACTAATACTATCTAGCCAAAAAACAACATAGAAATATTCTAGCCAAACTAGTAGAAAGTATAAAAGATTAGCAGTTGCTTAGTTTCTTTTTTCCAGCTGAAAAGAAGAAACAGAATCAGTAGATCATATGGCTAATTATGTATATAATTAGAACATTTTCCCCGTGTCTTTTCTAGAGATTTCCCCTTGCATAAATTGGCTTTATTTTAAAGCTGTTTAGATTTGTAATCTTAAGAACTGAATGACAAATCAGAGTAATGTGTTTGTTTTCCAGAACCCTAGATTAAAAAAGAAACTGTTATGCCACGACACAATTTCTCTCTTGAAAGGCAGTTGTTTAAAGTAAGAGAAGCTGTTGATATTTTTATTGGAGAACATTTTATTATGATAAACTTGGCTTTCTCAAATTTAATTTAATGTTACACCAAAATGTAATATTGCAATACACTCTCTATGGATATCAGCCCATACTGAAACTTCTCTAAACTACTGGGAAGATCATTTCTTGGCTGGCTTTTTGTTGCTTTGGGGACAGTGAAAAGGAGATAAGATACTATATCATATGCTTTCACTTCTGTTTCACTTCTGTTTCTGCTGATTTGGATAAAATCCAAAGCGTTTGAAGCCAGGACATCTATGGTAACAGAGGCATTGTAATCTACTAAGTCCTTTTTTATTATTATTTATTCAGCTATTTATGACACTTTGTGCAAAGCATTATCTAAATACTGTTGGGAGTTAACAAGGACACCATGGCAACAGATTGGTCTTTTCTTCTTAGAGAACAAGTTTCAGGAAAGAAGAATGTAGACCTTGCAAGCAGATTGGAAAGTAATTCTGGTTTCCTGCAGCTTTCAGTGCACAGACTACACTGGTTCCCAGGCACAAAAAACAGTATTTGCTACTCACAAGCAACATGGCAACTGCACAGTAAGTACACACACCCTACACTGGAAGAGAGTTCAGACATACCCGATCTGAAGCAAGGTATCAGGGAGACATTAACTGATTGCCAAAAATCTAAACTAACATTTACCCACTCCTCTCATTCACATATATATACTCTTGGGACCTAGAATCTTTGCTTAACATAAAGTATGCAGCATCTCTTGACAGTGAGATTATTGAATACGTTGGTTGAAAAGTCTGATGCAACTTCAAGTACCTAAAGCACTGGGGAAATCTGGTTTAACTTGCATTATCATTTTTCACCGTATCACTTTGTGCACTTAGTCTTTTGACATTTTCTTCTCAAGTATAAACAAAGTTCCTGTCTTTGGGGGATACTGCTGTATGAAGTCACCAAGTACATTCAAAACTTTAAAATATGTGTTAATGGAATCATATCTGCAATCAGTAATTGCAGTATATTCTAAAACTCTGGCCAAACAAGACAATGCTATTATAGTGTGGTATTTGTAATACTTGCTCTAACAACTGGATGTAACTATGATCTTGAGTAAGTGTTCATTTCATAAAGATTTCAGTTATCAATACTCAGAGTTCTTAGTCACCAGATCTGTCAATACGTCCTTTACCCTACACGTTCTTAAGTGACAGGATCCATTTTTCCAGTTTATTATTTATTTGTTAGCTTTATTGATTTAAATTCCCTCTCTGCATTTATTCACATGTCTAAAGGAGAATTATAGATATTTAGGTTAAGGACTTTGTGACAAATGTACAATAATCAGTATTAAAGTGAGCACTGTGAGAGCAATCTATAAGGTCAAAAGAAAACAAAGGGCTTTAGTATGCTAAGCTGTGTTTACTCCTATTTTTGGTTTATACTAGGCCAACTGCCATGAATGTAATTTTCAAACTTAGTTAACACTTCCTTTTCAGATAATAAAGAACCCACTTTTATCATTTAACAAACATCACTGATGACCTACCATGTACCACTGTGTTGATTACTGGGGACAAAAAGATGAACAACACATGTTCTTTGTTCACAGCCTAATTAGGGAAAGAGAAATTTAAAACTAATCACACTACAGAATGGTAAGTGCTGAAGTGGAAATATGAATGTTTTAAGTTTTGAATGTTTTTTTTTTTTTTTGTAGATTTAGATAAGCAAGTTTAGAGCCAAGAGAGTTAAATTGCTTTGCATGATAGAGGAAGAATTTGACATTTCAGGAAATAGGTATAGGACAACTTGTCCATGAGAAAGATAATGTGAGTCCCATATGGAATTTCAAAATCTAGTACTCGATTTTTTTCATTTTTTTAATGGATATATGTTTGCGATACACAATAATTATATTGGTTTGGGGAAAACAAATATATTTTCTTCTTTAAAAATGAAATAAAAAGAGGCAAAATTAGTCTTCCTAATATATTTTATGTAACTCAATATATCCAAAGTGTTGTTATTTCAGCATACAACCAATATTTTTAAAATTATTAATGAGCTTTTTTCAAATTAAGTTTTCAAATTCTGTTGTATATTAGACTCTTGCATCACATCTGATCCTGTATGTATTGGGTGATACTATGTACCCCAAAGTCCTCATATACTTTTGATGGGGCCGAGAATGGCTCTTGTGTTTGGTTTGTTGTCTTGAGCTGGGATTGGTGATGTGAGTGCTGCACCCGCCCAGGGGTGGAGCTGATATACAGTGTAAGGGAGGCGGGTCTTCCTCTTGCTCACTTCTGTGCTTCCGTTTTCACTCTCTCTCTCTCCAGCACACCTTGCAGTTGTGGCGGCCATGAATGGCAGCCTTGCCAAGCCACACTGCCTTGGAGCCAACTGAGTATAGACTGAAACTCCCGAGAAACTGTAAGAAATAAACCTTTCCTTCCCTAATTTGGGGCATCGGGTATTTTGTCTCAGCAATGAGTGAAAAGTAACTAAGACACTGTACTAACTACAATTCAAGGTCAGCTTATTGGACAGAGCAAATACAACACATTTCTAAAGGTTGGGTTTCTATATATCGTCTTTAATGGATGTCCCACAAGCACTTCAGACTCAAAATAATGAAAATTAAAGTCACCAAATCTTTCAGACATATTTCTATGCTTCTTAATTCTCCCTGCTTCAATCTCCCAGACCTGCCTCCTATTACCCTACTACATTAGCTACTCTCTGTCCTCCACCCTAACCCCATTCCAGGCCATTATTATCTACCATCTGGATTACCACAATGGATATTCTCCTTCCAATTTGATTTATTTCAACTCACTTTCCACAGAAAGATAAATTATTCTAAAATTTAAAATAAATCAACATTTTGTCTGTCCTCTGCTTTTCTTAGTAGAAATCCACTAAAGTAGAAATCTTTATGCACTTAGTAGAAATCTCTTTAAATTGCTTTGGAAGATAACTGAGCTGTCGGCCTCCTCATTACATCCCCAGGTTTACTCTCATTTTCTTTTTGCTCTCCACATCAGCTACACTGACCTTCTTTCATTCCATCAAGTGCAGTCACCACTTAGAGGCTTTGGAGGTAGCTGTTTCTTCTGTATGGAGCATATCCCCTAAATTTTTGGTCTCTAGATAAATAAGCTTCTAAGAAGTATTTTCAAGTATCCCCAAGTTAATTAGATTACCCTTTTAGGCAGTTATCTCATGCCCTTTAATTTCTCTATCATAATATTTAATAGACTCCTTTATAATTTCCAATATAATAATTTACTAGGAGACTATTTTTTCCAAAGAGGAATTATGTCTTATCCTCTGTGGTATCTCCATGTATATATATCTGGAACAGGTTAGGTACTCTGTAGATGCATGTGTGTGATTAATATACATCAATAGATTGGACTATTAGAGAGAATAGAGGAAGATAACAAGTTAGATACTATAATGGTCTCTATTTTATAGATGTTGAAAGTCTTGATTAAAGTAGTTGTACTAAATAATAGATTAAGATTAAATGACACACAGTGAAAGTTATTTGCAGTGCGAATTTGGTGTCTGGCTATATGTTGGAGGTAAGGAAGAAGAGAGAGTTGAGGATGGTTTCCATATCTAAATCTTAGGTGTTAGTGATATCAATAAAGGATTAAAATATGCACACCCAAAAAAGAATAGAGCTTGCATTCAGGGAAGACACAAAAAAATTGTAGTGGAATAATAAGATTAGTTTTAGATGCAATTAGTTTAAAAGCACAGGAAGAAATCCAACAACTGATTGAGAACTTCTAACTGGAAGTAAACCTCTAGTAATTTAGTAAACTAGGAAATGGAGATATAGAGTTGGAAGTCATGGATCTACTGACAGTAGTTGGGGATAAAATTGAGATGTAAGAACGTGCAGATTGAAAAGACACTGAAAATGGCACTTGAAGCCCATCTATTTTAAGGAATAGGCTAAAGAATAAAATCCATCCTACTTCCAGTCAAAAATAACAGATTGAATACATTCATCTCCCTTCAGCTCACCAGCAAACCACACTAAAATATAAATACAAGTAAAGGATAACTTATATGACAAGTACAGTGTAACAAGACAAGATGCAGAAATAAGAGTATAGGACTTCAGAAGGTGGAAAATATTTAAGCAGATGGTAAATAATGTATTTTGTTGAGGAAGAAGAGAACCCCACTGGAATCTTAACCCAGTATTGAGGATGTCCAAGAAACAAGCTAATTCATGGCATATCATTCCCAGTGGTTCAGTAAGACCTGACAGCTCTATACTTCAGAGTTGGAGGAAATTCCTACCTATATGTTCATGCTTCCATTTAAGTTTTATTGCACATCTCTTTAGTTTGAGCAGGTAAACTAAGTTATTACCAAAGAGCAAAAGAAAGCTTCCATTATAAAATACAATAATCAAAACAAGTAGATAAAATTTTAAGATGACAGATTTTTCAGGGAGAATAAAACTCCAAAGAGGACAACTATTAATATTCATAGAGAGAAAATAAGATAGAATACTGCAATTATAAAACTAGAAGAGGATGTTATTTTTTAAAAAGAACATTTTGGAAACAATATAAGGAGGTGGTGGGTGTATAAACTCTTAGAAAATAAAAACAAAAAGTTTCAATAAAACGTGAAAGAATAATTTAGGAAATATAATAGAAAGTTGAAGAAGAAAAAGAGACTAAATGAAAGAAATGAAATTGCGGGTATTGTCTAGAAATTGTAATAAAATAAGAGTTCCACAGAAGACAAAGAAAAGAGAAAGGAGAAAGCCATTTGTATTAATTTCCTATGGCTGTTGTAACAAAATCATTAAAAATGTGGTGATTTAAAACCATACAAATTTATTCTATTACAGTTCTGGAAGCCAGAAGTCTAAAATGAGTTTTATCAAGCTAAAGTCAATGTGTTGGCAGGAGGCTCTAGGGCAGTATCAATTTCTTTGCCTTTTTCAACCTAGAAAAATTTCTTGTATTCTTTGACTCATTCCCTTTCCTCTATCCTCTAAGTGCCTCTGCTTCTGTAGTCCCATCACCTGCTCTGTGACCTGACTTCTCTTGTACCCACCTTATAAGAACTATAGGAATCATATCAGGCCCACCTAAATACTCAGGATGATCCCCCTATTCAAGAGACCAAACTTGATCACATCTGCAAAGTCCCTGTTGCCATATAAGGTAATGGTGCCAAGTTCCAGGGGTTAGGGTATTCACATATTTGGTGGGAAGAGATGGGGCATTATCCAATCTACTACACTACTGGATATTCATTAAAATTCCCACAACAGAAGGATCACAATCTGAAGGGAAAAAAAAGACATCTCAATGCCCAATAATGAAATACTAGCAAAACAAATTCAGCAATGTATTAACAGAAAGACAATACCACCAAGTAAAAGTTTCTTCTCAAAATGCCAAGTTGTTTTAATGTTTGAAACATGATCAGTGATACAGTATCTTTCTCAATAAACAATTCTGGAGATTGGGCATCTGTTATGGCTTATACCTAGATGTCCCCACAAAGCCTCATGTACTCACAGGTGGGGCTTAGAGGAGTGATTAGATCATGAGTGTGTGATACTGAATCAGCCCACTGATTGGTTTAGCATTGTTATGAGTGTGATTGAGTGGATTTACTGAAGATGGAAGATGCATCCTGGATGTGGATAATACCAACCACTAGCCCTATAGCCTGGATGGAATAAAAAGGAAATGAAGAAAGCAGGCTGCCACTTTCTGCCTGCCATGCCATGGACTGACTCTCCTCTGCCACGCTCCTCTGCTGTGCTACCCTGCCTTCAAATACCCAAACAACTAAGGACTAAAACTTCTATAAACTGTGAGTTAAAATAATCATTTCCTCCTTTAACTTATGGGTACCAGGTACTTTGTTTTCCAGAAAAATAAATAAATAAATAAGGCAGCATCCATATGGAAAAACAATAAACTTTCACCCATACCTTATATTGTATAAAAAATTAATTTTAGGTAAATCATAGATATAAATGTTAATTTTAAAATATATGCTTAAAAAGATTCTAGAAGAAAATGTTATAGCTTGTGATCTAATCATATAGTAAGAAGCAGCATTTTTATTGCTTATTGACATTTTAAGTGTTAAGATGGAACAAAATCATTTTTGTAAATATAAAGTCAAAAACTATTTGCTTAATATGAGAGCTACTTGGGGATGTATTCTACAAGATAGGAGAGCACACCTACTATGAGGAAGACCTGGGAGGAAAAAAAAAACAGGAGGTTAACAAAGTAGAAGTGGTAAAGGAATTCCTAGCAGAGTGGTAAATAATTACAGAATGTCGACTGTACCCAGATGTTGAGGAAAATAACACAGACTAGAATAAACTGTGAGAGTTGCCTCCAGAAATATTCACTTGACATGATATCTGATACATCTGAACATCTAAACAGATTAAGATTTAACTAATGGAGGACACATAGAAGATCAAAAAATGAGCAAATAAGATTTATTTATAGAAAAATCAAAACGTGTACAGGAAAAGTAATGTAAACATAGCTTAACACCTAACTTGACTCTTTGAATATTATTTATATAGCTTTAATTACATAATTATTGAATACTTATCTGCCCAATTTTATAAAATAATCCTATTGAGAAGGTAGTAGAGTTGTATATATGCAGGGGAGGAGTCAGAGAAAAGAGAATTGAAGCCTCACCCTATAGTAGAATGTTAATAGATGATGCCTAAAAGAGAACACCAAATTCAATGTGATGAGCATTTCATTAGGATCATCTTATAAATATCAAAATGATCAGCTAAATGGAGAAAAGGTTACCTCCTAGATAGGGGCAGTGGGGAAAATATCTAGGAACTCATACTGTTGTAGTAAACCTGGAAAAACACTTCAGTTCCTTAAATGATAAGAATGAACAATTCTGATTTAAATAAAACCTTCAAATTTTTTTCAAAAAGAGGATGGGAGTGAAGCAAAATGTACTAAGAAGAGATGATCAAAGTCCAGAGATAAACTTCAGAAATTCTTATGGCTGGATTGAGTGATAGATTGCTGCTGATAATGGTCTAGACAGAATATCTCAAGGTTTTTAAATTAAGTTTTCAATGCTGTGTCCTTGCATTTTAAACCTATCATTTTTCCAGAGCAAGACAACCTTTCATTTTGAAACTCCATTTTAATGCAAAATGCTTTAAATAATTTGTGAAGCATTCTGTCAGCATTTTATGCTTGCTGGAAAAAGAAATTTCCTTCTCTCCCATTATTATTGCTAGCTCTCAACACATTGAGCAGATAATTTATTACTTATTAAGGCAGATGACATTCCATGAAACTTTTCAGGAATTATAAACAATTATAGAAATAGAAATGTTTCCATTACCAGAAAAGCAATAATGATGGAACCCACTATTGAATATGCTGGCAAGATCATAGAGTTCAGAGAACAAGCAGTGTTTTAACCTTTATTCTAGCTGATAGAAGATGATGCAGTATTCTATTATCCACAATGACAAGTGATTTATTAGGATACTTTCTTTCTTCCAAACTGTTTTATACCATTGTTTTTTTTCTCCAATTGCACTGATTTTTCATCTCAGTGCATGCATGGGACTATCAGTATTTGAGTGATCATTCAGAAAAAAATTCCCGGCTCTAAAGATACTCATTTTGTTCATGCTATACCATAATTTGAGGTTTGTCATACTGCATGCCAGAACAGTTTTTATTTAGGCAAAATTTTATTAATAGCCTAGTCCAAAAGTAAGTGAAGGTTTACTGCCAATGTTTCCCCCAAAAGTCTGCTTCCTAAACAATTAAGGAAAAACCACTGGTAGGGAGTCCAATATTTTTGCCAAAAGAGAAAATTATTTTTAAATGGGATTCCCAAACACAGGAGCAGATTAAAGGCTGCTGATAGGGCAGCAATGATTATGTATGGGGCCATTTTTCATGTCTGAAATCTTAGTGTACATTTCTCTTGCCCTCGAGGGAGATGAGATTGCTAGTCTTGTGGTAATGGATCAGAAAACCATCAGAAGACAAGCAGCTTTGCTGAGATTCTGAAATGAAAACAAAATGTTAAAGAATGTTTTCTCCTCAGGTTCTTCTCCACTGGAGAGAAAGACCTGTATTTTAGGTCACTACTAGATTAGCAGATTATTACTTAGTTTTCAAGTAGGGAGTTAGTTGCAAGTACTGGAATGCTGAGCCCAGTGGTGCTTTACAACAGTTATATCTTTTTGACAAAGTGCCCAGATTTCATACTTAATGAGCCATGGTTATCTGCTCTGTAGATGTTCAAAATTAAAGTTCAGAAAGACCGAGGACTGCCACCCTAGTGCATTTTCTATTATCAATTGCCCTTTGTAATTTTGTTACATACTAAAATTTAGAACTGAATATGCATGAAATGTGGAAATTTCAAAATAAAGTATGCATTATTAAAGATAGCTGTAAGTTTCATATTTTATTCTAAAACAGTGTAGGAAGGAGACATCTAAAATGTTGACATTTAAACCTAGACTGAGACCAAAATATTGGAATCTAACTATTTACTTGAGTGGGTTGGAGTAAATTACTTAATCTTTGTACATGAAATGCTTTATCACCTGTCAAAAACAAAGTGAAAAGACTAGGAGAGTTTAACTCTAAACATTCTAACACCTAGAATATTTGTTTTTATTTTCAAAATATCACAATCACTATGGAATATCAATATGTGTTTTTATCGGTTTAAAATATTCTGATCCTTGTCTGTGCCCATTTTTATAAATTTTATGTTTTTAATATTAACTGCTTGATTTGTATAGACTTAGAAATCACATGATAAAGAATATTGAAAGCCTTTGTGAATAATCAAGTGCATTTATGTGATTTAGAAAGTTAAATATGAAAGTAAATGAATAGGCTATGTAAAAGTATCCTAAATGAGGATGAATATGAATATAATCTTTACTTCAAAACTTTCCTTCTAAACTTATGCCAAGGCAAAATTACACTCACACATACACACACAAAGATTGGTGGAGTTGGTTGGAAATTTTTCTAAAGTTAAAAGGTAAAATATCTGTGCCAAATGTGTAAGAAATGATAGCATCTTCAAAATCGATAGAAGGTGATAAACATTCAAACATTAACATGAGTAAATTAAAGAGGGAAATATTTAATTCTACTTACCAATGAACTGCATACAATATTTTTAAATGTTTTTGCATATAAACTGGTAACTTTTTATTGTTTTGTAGTAACATTTAGCAGAGGAGATTCAGGAAATCAGTATTCACACACTATTAAGGGACTCCTTAAGTGAAAAGAAAATCCTTGAGTAGTTTGACAATATGAATCAAAAACTTGAAATTTTTATATTCCATTTGGTCCAACAATTCTATTTTGGAGGTAATGGCCTAAAAAATTATCATCGACATGCTTTTCTCTGAACGCAGCATCCTGGAGAGTTTTGTACGGAGGAGTGAAATGATCAGATCACTGTGTGGAGAGCAGGTGCCATGCCGCAAAACAGGGAAGCAGTGAGGGGAGTTAAAATAAAAGGCAATGTTGGCTCAGATGGAGAATAAAAGAAAAGAAAGATTTCCACAGTTTAGTCTTAAGTTACTTCCATTTGTAACTCCACTTTGCATGATGAAGGTAACAGCGCCCATCTTCCGTGCATGGACACAAACGTGGCCATCTTCTCCAGAATGGTAGAAAAATTAAATTCATGAACAAAGGTACCACTTATGTATTTCCAAGCTTCTGTGTGTGTAAGAACTTTTTACAGTAGTTAGAAAACACAGAAAGATTTTGAAAATATCACTAGATAGCTGATCAGAAACTCCAAGACATAGCATGCTCAGTTACAATGTAAAGTGCATAGGTTGACACAGGAAAATGAATTTATCTCAACAAAGTAAAGAAAGAGAAAATCTCAGTTTTTGAGCCATGTGATTGAGGCTGTGTGGCCAAAGTATGAAAATAAAAGATCCTACAGTGGCAGTCAGAAACCACTTACCTTGCTAACAAATTTAGAGTTGCAAGTTTTATTTTACTCAAAATTTGGAAATTTGGAATTAGTAAATAAAATACAAACCACTAGAGAGTCAAGTTCATGTTACTATAAAAGTGGGTGAGTAACAGAGAAAATGAAACTTGACAAAAAGTGAAGGTATGGGTATTGCCCTGCACAATAATTTTTATTTGATATTAAACCTATGCCCTTAGGAAGGTAAAATTAAATTCTTTTAATATTACAAAATATGTCAACCATGTTGAAAAATGTAGAAACAATAAGCATATACTACCCAGCTTAAGAAAAACTTCATCTCTTTCCACATCTCAAAATAGTCATTGTCCTAAATTTGGAGTTTTTCCAGAGCCAGTTTATGAACTTGAAAGACACAATCCCAAACATGATAATGCCAAATGTAGAATTCCCCAAAAGATCAAAATCTCTGCACCAGGTGGTTCTCACATGACAGGTGGAAAGGATGACTAAAAACTGGGTAAAGCATTACTCTGACTATGTCCCCAAAGGTATTTCCAGCACAGATTAGTCTGTGAATTCTAACCAAAACCAGACTTTCAAATGGATAACAAATTTACAAAATTTGGAGGTGGGACAAAATGGTGGAATGGTAAACAGCAGGGTAAGCGGCCTCCCCGAAAGATACCGTCCAGATGCTGGAACATGGGGAAGACAAGAAGGAGGGAAGCAGGTCCTCTGGAACCAGGAAGAATCTAAAGTGAGATTTGAAACCCACAGAAAGAGTGGAAAGAGGCACCTAGACAAGGAGGGCAGTGGCTGACAGCACCTCTGCCCAGAGCCGGATCCACTCTGTGAAAGGAGTCACTGGAACCTGGGGATGCAAGGTCAGAGTGCTGCAGCCACAGTGGGGCAGTGATGACCCTGGAGGCCTCTGCCCAGAGAGGCAGCATCAGAGGACACTGGTGGTGGGTAGGGGGAGTAGACCTGGAGCACTGGACTGGCTAACAGTGAGTGCACAGACCCCAAACCCTCACGAGGGAGAGTGAGGGACTGGCAGCCATTTTGGGGCCAGAACTGCTCCTGATTGGGCACAGTCCTGTGGAGGTCACTCCAACTGAGCCCTGGAGAGTTGCCATGGGTGACCAGCTCAGTCTGGAGACCACGGCTCCACACGTGCCCTAGGGGTGATAGTGGAAGGTTCGCGGATAACCGGCCCAGATTCCCAGGCTGCAGCCTCACCCCCACACACTGTCCCAGACATGGGGGAGCCAAGATGAGCTCGGGAAAGGCAGCGGACAGTGCTGTAACAGCGCACCCAGTGGTAAACATCAGATATACACAGTCAGCACTAGCTAGAAGAACCAGTCTAACCTTTAGAGAAATTACAGACAACACAAGTAATACCAAAATCCCCAGTACACACTTGTCCAGAACAACCCAGGAATATGTCAAGACAAAGAAACAAAAGGCAGTCTCTAGCCTCCAATTGAAGCAGAACAAATCCAGGAGAAGTAAATACAGAAGAGGTTGGTTTCTGAGGTGATGACAACTGAAGTAAAGAAATAACTTCATGAGGCTATAAAAGAAATTAGAACAGAAATACTAAGTCAACTAAAAGAAGAAATGAAAAACATAATAGAAGAATTGCTAGGCATCTCTAAAGGAGACAGAGATGAAAAAATAGAGCATAGGAAAATGAGGGAAACCTGGAATGAACAATACAAAATAGATTTAGAATACATGAAACAGATTCAAAGTGATTATCAGGAAATCAAAAACTCCAATGAAAGTTGGCAAAGCCACCTGAAGGAAACTAAAGATAGACTTTCAAACCTTGAAGATAGGTTTGCAGCTTGTGATCATGAAAGGAAAGATCTCTTAAAAATAACAAGAAACCTGAAGTAACAATACAACGACTGCAAAACAACTCAAAGAAACATAACTTGAGAACAAAAGGTGTGAGTGAAAAAGCAGGGGTCAACACAAAACAAATTAAAAGCCTGTTTACAGAAATAATTTCAAAAAACTTTCCAAGCATGGGAACAGGAAGTGACTTTCAGATAAGTGAAGCATATAGAACTCCAGCTAAACATAACCAAAATATACCTACATGCAGACATATAATAATTAAGATCCCAGAAACTCAACACAAAAACAGAATATTAAAAGCTACTAGAGAAAAAAAGCCAGATCACCTACAAAAGAAAACCCATCAGAATCACAACAGACTTCTCAACACAAACCATCAGGTCAAGAAGGACTTGGAGTGAAGTATTTCAAGCCCTGAAAGTAAACAACTTCCCACCCAGATTGATGTACCCTGCAAAACTGTCTTTCAAATTCAATGGAGAAACAAGATACTTCCACAACAAAGAACAACTAAAGGAATTTATGACAACCAAGCCAACCCTACAAAGAATACTGAAGGATATTTTTGGGAGAGATAAAGTGTCCACAGCTCCAGAAACAGTGGCAGAGAGATAACACTGAGCGGGGCAGACAATTGAATAATCCATCATCGGAATTTGAGTCCAGTATTGTTTTCAATGAGCTGTTTAGTTTGATCTTATTCTATCTTGACCTGCCTAATTTCATTATATATGATGACGCAGACAGCTATTCCAAAGATAACAAAATATATTAGGGTAGCCTTTATTGATATTTGATCACCTTGTTTTGAAACCCTGTATTGCTTTCGTTATTCTGTTTTGAGTGATTTTAACCTATTTTGGTTTGTTTGATCATATTATAACAGATGATATAGGCAACTGCTTAGAAGATAATATGAGGTATTATAGAAGTCAACGTTGTATTATTATTGCTTCCATTGTTTTATTTTTTATTGGTTTTATTCTGTACTATTTTGTTTGATTGTATTAGGCTCGATGGTATGGGAAGTTATTTTGAAGATAATAAGAGGTATTACAAGGGGAAAGGATGAAAGAAGGAAGGGAAAAGGAAAAAGACATAGATTTATATGTGGGTATACATAAGATGGTTAAAATGACTATACTACTAAATGCATTAACTATGGAGAGAGAACAGTCAATACTCAAATGATTAGATCAATTTTACATGTCTATATCTATCAATCTGAGCAACCCCTTTGAAGGTAACGATATACAATGTTACAACCACTGTCAAATTCCAATCATCTCATTATGTAAACCTATAATTTTACAGTCTCGGATTTGTTGTGGTTGTTTGTTGGTCCCTTTTGTTGGTCTCTTTTGCTTTTTATTTCTCTTCTCTGTGACCATTGTTTTATTTTTTATTGGCTTTATTCTGAACTATTTTGCTTGATTATATTAGACCTGATGATATGGGCAGTTATTTTAAAGACAGCAAGAGGTATTCTAAGGGGAAAGGAGGAAAGAAGGAAGGGAAAAGGAAAAAGACATAAATTTATAAATAGGTATACATAAGATAGTTAAAATGACTATATTATTAAATGCATTAGCTATTGAAACAGAACAGTTAATACTCATATGATTAGATCAATTCTACATGTCTATATCTGTTAATCTGAACAACCCCTTTGAAGGTAACAATAAGCAATATTACAGCTACTGTCAAATTCCAATCATCCCATTTTGTAAATCTATAATGTTTTTGAATCGGATTTGTTGTTGTTGTTTGTTTGTCTCTTTTGCTTTTTGTTTCTCTTTTCTGTGTTCATTTTCTCTTAAATAAAAAAACAAATTTACAAAGTTTGTAGTCCACAAATCATCTTGAAATACAAGTTTAATGAGTATTTTGAAAGTCACAGAAGTGAAAATGCAGTGAACATTAAATTTCCCCTACTAACTTACTTAGTTGGTATTATTTTTGACCCTTCACACCCAGTATCATTCTTACCTCAAAAAAAAAAAAAAAACTGTCACAGAGTAAAAAGAATTCAAGTTCAGCGACTTTCTGAAGCAAAAGCACTTCTTAGAAATTTTTAGTTTTAACTGTGTGTATTAATGGGATTTAGCATTATATCTCAATGCATATGCACAGCAGGCATATTGTTCTTCGTAATGATTTTACTAAATTACAGTTCCACCAGCAGGATCTGAGAGTTTCACTTTCTTCATATCCTCGTCAGCATCTGTTATTGTTTGGTTTTTTTAAAAATAAAAATAGTAGCCATTCTAATTGAAGTGAAAATATTTCATTATAGTTTATGTTTGCATTTTCTTGATGGCTAATGATATTAAGCATTTTTTCATATATCTGTTAATCAATCATACATCTTCTTTTGAAAATAGCTAGTCAATCATTTGCCTATTTACTGCCTTTATTACTTGGTTTTGGTTATTTCAGTTTTTTAATTCTTTATACACTGCATTTTAAGGTTATACATTCTGGGTAACAAGACGATTTTCTTAAAAACTAGAAATAGTACTACATATGATCTAACTTTCCACTACTGTACACATATCTAAAGTAAAGAAAATCATTAGGTTGAAGCAGGAGCTGTATTTCCATATTTACTATAGTAATATTCAGAATAGTCCAGATACGGAATAAGCTTAGATGTTTGTCAATAGGTGTTGTGGTTGTGTCTGAATGTCCCCCAAAAGCCTTATGCAGTTATGGGGTGGCAGGTTTTTTGGAGGTGATTGAATCTAGACTTTGTGATTGATTCATGCTTTAATGCCAGTGAGTGCTATACCTGCCCTAGGGTGAGTAGCCTGCATACAATATAAGAGACAGAAAGAGGCTTACCTCTTGCCTCTCTCTTACTGCTTTTGCTGTCTTCTATTGCCATGAACTGCTGCCTCTCTGCCATGTGCTGTCCTGCCTTGGAACCAGCCAATGATAGACTAAAACCTCTACAAACTGTGAATTAAATAAACCTTTCCCCCTTTAACTTTGGGTATTGGGTGTTGATTTTCTGGTGTCTTGTTTTGAAATTTTGTGTTGCTTGCATTGTTTTGCTCTGATCTGCTTTGTTCTGTTTTATTCTGTTTTTTTATTCTCTTTAAAACAAACAAATATTTAAAACTTTGGGTGTTGGGTATTTAGTCTCAACAAGGAGAAAAGTAAGTAAAATAATAGGTGAATGGCTAAAATAACATGATATGTATATATCTTTATTATCTACCCACTACAAAATGAAATAATGTTTGCAATAACATGAATGGAACTGGAAGATGTTAAATGAAATAAATCAGGCATACAACAAAAGATACACATTCTCAATTATGAGCAAAAATTTAAAATGTTAGCATCATAGAAATAGAAAGTAGATTAGTGAATACCAGAAACTGGAAAGGAAATGGACAGGCATATGGAAAGAATGTGGTTAATGGGTACAGGGATGCAACTGAATAGGAAGAGTATTTTCTAATGTTCTATAGCACAGTAGGATAATTGTAGTTGACAAGCATTAATTGCATATTTCAAAACAGGTAGTAAAGACAATTGTAAACATTTCCAACACACATAGATGATAAATATCTGAGGTGATAGATATAGCCATTAATATGATCAGATCATTCACATTACATACATGTAGTGAATTGTCACATTGTACCCCATAAATGTGTATAATTTTTTACATGTGCAGCACTGCCTTTACCTGGAAAGGATACCAAATTTACTGATCGGTTTGAAAATAATTATATTCACTATAGAGTACATGATACTTACACAACATTGTTGCTATTTGATCACCAGTAGGTAGGTTTCCTTCTGTAAATACATATATTAGAGATGGATTTCCACCTGTCCAAAACAGCACAGAAACATAACACAGAAGATAGAAAATTTTAATAAGGAATGCTCATGTTGGTTTATATAGAATCAGAAAAATTTCAAAAACAGCACCATCCTGTAGTAAATGAATGTACACTATTCTGCAAGGAACACCATGCTTCACTAGAAAGAAGCAGCTATTTATCACAATGCAATACTTGAAAATATAGTCAATGATTGTGAAAGTCAGCCAGCATTGGGGGACTATCTCTGTGCAATTGCCCATGCTCTATTCCTGAAAATGTTTTTTCATATATTGAATTTAATTTTTTATTTGTAGCTTTTTTACCAAATATTCTAAATTACCAGATTTATTTTTCATCATTCACTGTGTTATGTGTTCAATCTCCACATCATTCCAACACTGGAGTTAGAAATTGCATAAAGACATTTAGATAATTCTAATTTTTATATGCTTTTTGTAAATTTGACCCAATGAAAGTGTACTATTACAATGTTAATTTTGCGTGAAAGCCTTGCACATGTACATAATGTGCTGGAGCATCCTCAGTAAGTGAAGACATGTCCTTTTTCTACATCCACAAACACGAAAGATGAAATTTCTCGAGATCTTGTTTCTGGGTGATTGTATCTGAAGTGGTGACCCTCTGATATTTCAAGACTTGGGTCCTGGTATTCCAGATAATCACTGTATAAAAGTTGTGTATACATAGTCAATAGTGTACACAATAATCATAGTGATGTGCATTTATCCATATTGCTTTATACCCATTTATGAATGCAGTTCATCTGCTTATAACTGTTATGCCTGTGCTATTGTTTTACCTTAGTGTCTTAGTTACTTTTCTCATTACTAAGACAAAATACCAACACCCAACATCAAAGAAGGAAAGGTTTATTCCAGCTCAGTTTGTAGAGGTTTCAGTCCATAGTTGGCTGACTCCAAGGCATGGAGGCGTGGCAGAGGGGCATCACAGAGGAGGAACAGTTCGTGGCATGATAGGCAGATAGTAGAAAAAAGCAAGAAGCAGCAGCAGCAGAAACCTGCCTTCCCTCTATCCCTTTATATTTCACACAGGCTCTAAATGTATTGATTGATTGGTGCCACTCACGCACAGGGTGGGGTTTTCATTATCCACATCCTTAATCCCAGCATCACACACCCTATACAAATGAAAAGAAAGTTAAATACTTCCCATTCCAAATAGGAGAATAAAAAGGAATGGGACCAAAGCAAGTACAAAATCCAGCAAGGCGAACACTAAGTGCTGTAGTTCCATATGCAGCATTTGAGGTATTCAGTAGCAAGATGTGAACTCCAAAGGGTTTGGGTGGCTTCACCCCTAGGACACTGGAAGCTCCCATGAATTCTCTCTTGGACTGGCTTTGCATACTCCATGCAGCTTTTCTCAGACAATCCATGTTCCTGGCTTCTCCAACTTTCTGGGGAACTGTGCACTCAGGGACACTGCTAGGGCAAAGTACAACTGGATGTCTCCACCTTATTTGTTACTAGAAGCCACAGAAACAGGAAGAGAATCTCCCTCTTACAATGTTTCTCCAGTGCCCTCTATTGGGCCAGTGTAACACTGTGAACACTGAAAAAAAGAAATGTTTACAGGATCCAGCTGCACTGTCAAAGGAGACAGTGAAAGGTGGGTTGAAACTGAGCACGACATAAAATATAAATTCCATTGTGTTCATGCTAATCTCAATTTAGGAGCAGATTTCCTAAAATTTTAATATCATGCTATAAGTGAGACAAATTTGGATTTAAAATATTGTAAAATTCTTCCAAATACAAAAATACTAATCAATGACCTACAATTTCATTATACTATATTTTAGTATAGTAATTCAGTGCTTTATGTGATTTCAACTCACTTTATAATTTTGTACTTGGAGGATACATTTTTACTTTTCTAAATATGTTCCAGTTTCCATTTTTAATAACTGTATTCATTTGGGGGAAAAAAGACAGACTTGTGATTTAAAATTAAATAGCATCTAGTAGCTGGCATAATACAATAAACCACTGGGTCTAACTTTAAGGAATTTACTTGAATAAACTGGCATAGAATGCCAGCACTAAAAAACCATGTTCCTCAATTAACAGAATGAAGATCTGTTTTCCACTATTGCTCTCTTGGATTTTACATTTACTTATTACAATTTTTTCTATTTTACTCAACACATATAAAAATCTCTTGCACAATTGGGCAACATATCATAGTGGTTAAAACCATAGACTTTAGACCTACACTGAATAAGTTTGAAACTTGGCTCTCACATTTGTCGTGTGACTTTGGGAAGCTTTCTTAGGCACTCTTCTTTCTTAGTTTTGACATCTATAAAATGGGGATGAAGTGCCTGCTTCCTAAGTTTTTTTTGAATGTGTTAAATGAGTTGAGTCAAGCAAAGTATTTAGGACTTTGCCAAGAGCATAATAATTGCTCAATAAATATACACTATTGTTGTTTTCTGACATCTATATGCTTGAGAATAACTGTCAAACACTTGATTGATTATCATGACTGGTTATGTTAACAAGAAAAAACAAATTTCTGCTAAAACTCTCTAATCACCACATCACAAAACATAGAGATAAGTTTAAAGTGAACTCTCTTTCCCTTTTAGAATTCCAATACCACTTAACTGTTTATTCAAAATGAGGCCAAACATATTTTTGTGCCTATCCTAACATCTTGTCAAGATATTCACAACTCTTTATCTCTATCACTCAAAGTTTTAATCTATCAATATGAAACACATTACATATGCTTATATTTATAGCTTTCCTCACTCACTTAACTCTCAGAAAAATCTCATAAAGCCCTAGGATAAAATTCTTCAGCTTTCTGATTTTAAGACTTGTTAGATTTCCTGCTTCCAGTCATGTGTAGGAATGCTAAAGGAGTTATTCATATAAAGTTACATCAAGGAATAATCTGGTGCTAAGAATGTGCAATGGAGCAGACATGTGGTAGAACATTTTCTCCTGCCAGCCTTAATACATTCATGTACCAGTAGTTCAATTCATAATCATTTCATAAAGTGAACATTTGTAGTCTTAAATATTAACAAAGAAACAGGCTATTAAAACTTAAAACCCTACTTGCATTTAGCTATGTTTTTTAAAAAAAAAATAATCCCAAGAATACTGTAATGAGGCCTAGGCTTAGGAGTGAGCATTGTGGGAGTTAATGTAAGTAATGAACCTTTCATGTGAAATGATGTAGTGTCACAACTCATTTGCATCCCACTTAAAGTGTAATTAAGTTTCCCTGACAGCACGGCTTATGGCTGAAAGAACAGACCTGGATGCTAAATTAATCCAGAGTCTCTTAGTTAATAACATTCAGCAAAGAAAACTTTACCCACTCTTTCTTGTAAAGTTCCCAAACTCCCATTTACTGAGGATATGATGAGACAACTCTACAGAGAAACCTTTGTATGAAACTGATAGCATCTCACCAGATGCATTCAATCACTAAAATACCTAAAAACAGGACTTTGAAGAATCACAACACTTAAAAATGTTATTTTTCCTCCAGCTAGGAAGGTCGATGGTTTGGAAGGGGCAGTTTCACATTTATCTTTCACTGATATCTTTAACTATAGTATTTTTAAACTATAGTATGCTTTCAAACTCAAATCTAAAGTGTTGACCATCTTAGGACTTATAATAGGACTAACTTACCATAATAAGTGTTCAGAAATAAAGAAATTCATTTTTATTCATTCTTTCAGGACTTGAATATTTCCTGTAAGTTTTCATGAACCGTTATTTTTCAATAAAATTCTTTTCCATTGTCCTTGCTTATTTGTCTTGTTAAGAATACCGATTCTTTTTTTTCGCAGTCAACTGATAATGATGCTGCCAGGACATTAGAATTACGTGTGTTAGTTAAAAATGTTTTAAGTAGGCAAAGATTCAATTTATAAGTAATCTATAGTAAATTTCTTAGGATGAGATTCCACTTTTCTGTCAGTGTAACACAGAAACCTTTGTATGAGTTATGCACTGTTATTGCTTGATGATATCATTCTATTCTTTCTGGTTGTCCCAATTTAAAGGGCAGTGTGACAGGAAACACTATCCTTAGGCTCATACTCTCAAAACTATTACTGCCACATGAATAAGGTGAATTTTATTCAGAGTCGAAGTGCTGGTAGCAGCAAGAAGACAACTAGAAACATTTCTAACACACAAGATATTCTTGAATCCTATGAGTGCCCAACCTGAATGTGCCTAATGGGTTTACTCAATTCTCCTAAACCAAAACAACTCAGGGTCTTTCAGGCTAAATTAAGCATTTATTCTGACAGATGATGTGACTGTCAAGGAAGTTGTCACATCTGGAAAATAGAAAATATATTAAAGTGTGACACTGAGTAGAAACCATACTGAGTAGAAACTGTTCACCTCCATATCTGCACAGCACTGAAAAATCCCTAAGGCAAAATTTGCTGCACTCACCTTTCTAGATCCAATCTCAGCTCTATGCACTGGATCATTGGCATTGTAACAGAAACAGTGTCTGCTTCTTTCCTGATTTCACAAAGAACTATTTCAAATAATTTTTTAAAAAAATCCTGCTAAGAAGGACAAGATGATGGGGGAAATGCACTCTAACAATATTTTTATTGTATTATTAAGAGAACATAATGTAGTGAAACATAATGTTCAGTTTAATGATGTTTCTGCCCTGTGATTGGATCACTTACAGTGGCAGCAACTGTTTTACTTCAGCCATCCAACTGAGGCCACAGGTGGTGGTACACAGAGTTCCAGTAACTAATACCTAACAGGATGCCTTTCTTTATGGATTATAGCCCATGTTATCAGGAGGGAAAGGATCACAGAGAAGCTCTCCCCAGAGCTCTGAGTCTGGCTGCATTATATCTTAAAATTCACTTCAGATTGAAAGGTTTAAAATATTCAGGGTGGTAGCCTAAGGTCATAGTGAAAAAAAAGTCAACTTTTAAGTATTCAATACACTGTCATTTTTTATTTATTAAATAGAAAATTTAGACTAAAAACATACATATTTATATACGCTTTAATTTCTTTAGGAATTGTACATTAGCATATGTGAGTCATAGTACTTTAATATATTTATATTAACATTATATTTAATATATATAGCTTTTCTTATGTAAAATATACTGGTTTTATCACAATAATTCAGTAAGGAGTGATAAATCATTTTTAATGCTAGTGATTATAAATCCATACATATAGAATGTATACAACATATATATTTAATTCTAATCACATCTGAAAAGCTTATATAAGCAGTTAGTTGAGTTCACATTTTTAACACTGTCAAGGTTCCAAATCTAAGGTTTATCATGTAATATTAGATACCCTATCATACACTATTGATAGTTTCTGTGGGTCCCTGATTACTACAAAACACGCTGATCGATTCACACAGCCATGCTGCATAATTAAGTACTTCCATTTATAAGCACTCTGGTTACATGAGCTTTACCTACAGATTATCAAAGTATGTGAGCTTTACTACCAAGAGTAATGTTACTGCAACTATACATACAAACACATAGAAAGCATTTAGTCCTGTATGCCGACAATAGCCTTAAGGAGTTTGGTTCAAATTGACTGCTGATGTAGATTCTTTTCCAGTTACCTTGGAGTTGAACCAAAATGATGAATTGTTTAAGTATAAAAATGCAAGTAGTAGTTTAAACAAACATACTGAGAATATTCACCTTTGCTGTACAAAAGCTATGTTAATATTAAAATATATCTTTATATATAACTTTTAGAATTTTGAAGCACTATAAAAAAGATAAATATTTAAAGTGTCTTACCTAAAAGTGTGCAGTATCAGAAGTGAGTCAGTGAATCTAAAAGAATCAAATGCTATAAATGTTTTGCATTTAAATTTTTTGGTGTGAAGAATTGAGAAAACAATGTAAACATACAGGAAGAGTTACTTGGCTTATTTAGTTCCACATTTTTAAAAGTTTAAAGAGTCTACAAGTATTCCTCGGGATTTTTTTTGTTGTTATCAGCTCATAAAGTTCATACAGTACAAACAAAATGGTTTAGAATAAATTCAGTTAAATTCTTACTTATTTGTAAAAAGAACTAGCTGTTCCTATTTTCAAAAACACAATGAAGGTCTTTCTTGAATATTAAAAATAACCCAATGAGTGTTGGTGAAGCTCATGTTTCTTTCTCACAACCCAGTGTCCCTAAAATCCAAAAGTAAATACATAATCAAATCACTACACGTTGGTATGGCTTAGATATAAAATGTCCCCAAAAGTTTCATGTATTAAGAGGTAAGGCTTTCAGTGGTGATTGGATCATGGGGGCACTATTTTCATCAGTTCATAGCTAAATAACTCATAGCTGTTAGGAAGTAGGGTTTGGTTAGGAGGGGTATGTCCCTAGGGGATGCCTTTACAGGGTATATATTTGTCTCCAGCTCTCTTTCCTTCTTGTTATGCTTCCTGGCTGCTATAGGTTGAGCAGCCTTCCTCCACCATGTCCCTCCACCATGCCTTTTCGCCGTAGATCCTCCTGACGATGCATGGACTGACACCTCTGAAACTGTAAGCCAAAATAAGCCTCTCCTCCTCTAACGTATGGATGGTAGGTTTCATGTCCCAGGAATGAGAAAGTGACTAATATATATACTCACATATTAAACTTTTGCCTATTCCGAGTCTCTTCATGTTTATAATTTCTTCTAACTCTAGAGCTAGGAATTACATATCAATTCAACTTGTCAATACCAATAGTAAAATATTCCCAAGGAAGAAATGCAATCCCATTCCATTGGTTCCAAGTAACCTTGAATATTTTATTTTACTTATGTTTGGTTTTTTGAGACAGGGTCTTACTACATATTCCTAGGTGGCCTTGAACTCACTATGTAGCCCAGATTAGCTTCAAACTTACGGCAGTTCTCCTCTTTCAGTCTCCCTGGCTACCAAAACCAGATCATTCTTGACTTTAAATTGTAAACTCAGCTCTTTCTTTCATAGTTGTGGGAAATAATAGAGAAGCATGATTTAACACTGGCAGATTAAATGTGTTAAGGCAAATAGAACCAAGGTTTAAATTAAACAAAAATTATATATTTGCTTTGTAAGGCCAGTTTGTCAGTAATGTTTCCCTAGGTTGATGATCCATCAATAGTGCCATCAAGAAATTGTCCCAGTCACAGTTCTACTATTTAGAAAAATTGAAGTATTGTGGCCTTACATAAGACAAATAAAATGCTTGCATTCAATTTATGAGAATGACTAATTTTTAAAAGGTTCATAATGATATTGCTGACCTCAGCATTTGTTCTCCATGCATGAAGCTCTGAAATAAAGCAACAAAAATTGCTGTTTGTTCATTAATCCTAACTTTATTGTAGTTGTTAATAACCATGCTCATCTCTGGTAGCCAAACCCAGATTCTGAAGACGTGTTCGGCAACCAATTTAGCTCAAAGATCCCAACCTTATTCATAAGATAATAACCATAAGACACTTCTACATGAGTTATTAATTTTATTCTTTATTGTGCTTTTGGAAGCGAATTATACTTATTGCAGTGGTTTTATTTTATGCTTTTTTATTTTATTTTTATTTAAGAGAAAAAAAGACACATATAACAAAGACAAAAAGCAAAAGAGACAAACAAATGACTAGAGTAAATGCACAAAAGTAACATTACAGGTTTACAAAACAGGATGATAGAAACTTGACAGTGGCTGCAATATTGCGTATCATTATCTTCAAAATGGTTGGTTACATTAACAGATATAGACATGTAAAATTGATCTAATCATATGAGTATTATTTGTTCTTTCTCAATAACGAATACATTCAACAGTGTGTTCATTTTAGTTCTTACATATACATACATACAGATTTATATCTTTTCCTTTTCCCTTCATTCATTCACCTATAATTTCTAAATGTCCTATTAGTTTTGTAACTATTAAGTAAATTTTATGCTGATACCAATTTTTACCTTTTTGAAGCAATTCTTCTTACTAATTTTATTAATATTACCTTTAACAGAAATAAGTCATAATGAGCAATAAGCAGTTGTAACAGGAGACCCCAACCTCCCATTGTCACAGAGAGACAGATCAACTAGACAGAAAATCAGCAAAGAAATATCATAGCCAAACCAAACCTGTGAACAAATGGAGTTAATAGGAAGAAGCCATGCCCCAAGGCCATGTACCAGTGGTCGAGAAAGATCTGGCGAGCCCAATGCCACCCGGAGAAGAAGCCATGCCCTGAGATCCCATTGCCATCAGGGCAGCATCTGTGAGCCACCACCCCATGCCTTTCCACCATTCCAGGAACCCCAGATTGCAGGAACCCCATCTGCCTAGTCCAATCCCCTGCCCGAGGGACTGGCAGCAAATGCAGGAAGCACCCAGGATGCAGTAATGGGCTGATACTGAGGAACAGAGGATAATGTCAAGATGAAGGAGCAAAATGCAATCTCAGACCTCTAGCCCACACTGAACAAGTTCAGGAGACACAGACACAGTAGAAATTAGAGATGACACACCTGAAATTTCTGAAAAGATAACAACTGAAGTAAAAAAGCAACTTAGTTCTTGTACTGACTGATTAATTTTACATGCCTATGTCTGATGGTCTGGATAGCTATTTTGAATATAACAAGAGGCATTATGGTACTCATTATTAATTTCCTATTATCTTGTTTTAAAGTCCTATATCATTTTCACTGTTTAGTTTAGTTTAGCTTTATTCCATTTTGTTTTGTTTGATTTTATTACGTCTGATGGTATGGGCAGCTACTTTGAAGATAACAAGAAGCATCATGGTAGCTGTTGTTGATTTCCTATTATCTTGTTTTGAAGTCCTTTATAATTTTCATTATTTTGTTTTTATTGGTTTCCTTTTGTTTTATTTTGTTTTGTTTTGTTCTCTTTAAAATAAAATTTAAAGAAAAAGAAGTCATGAAAAGGATAGGTCATAGGTGCTATCAATGACCCAAACAGAGAATATTGGCTTCCTTCTTGATTCAGATTATCTCTCCATAGACTTTTCTCTCCTATTTCCAAACCAGGTCTTGTCAACCTTAATGAAGAATGTAATCTTAACTGAAGTCAGCCAGAATCATTGATGATCCCCTTCTAAAAATTACCCATTTGGAAAATAGCAATGATCAACAGCCAAATTACCTTTTCTGCTCTTCCAACTCCACCCTTAGAGATCAAGACAATTTCATTTTAAAAACTGTTCAGAGAACTTCTGTAGTAATGCTGTCCATGGGACAATTTACAACTTCTGTGATGGGACTTATAAATAAAATCTGGTTTCTGACAAGCACAACCTACTGATAATAATGATTTCTCAGTAAAACTTTATTCTATATCTAGAGAAATAAGTATGTGAAGCCTTCTCCAGGAGCCCTGAAACCTACTCTGCTGTAACTCCATGGAGCTGCCAATAGTCATCTCTCTGTTAGAATTTTAAAAAAGAAAAAGAAAACAAAAAAACAACTTTTAAATAAAGGGTCCATCATCAAATAATTAGAATCCTATGTACTATCCAGATTCCAGGACAAACCTGAGTAACTAATTTGACCTCTCTTCAAAATAGGAATTCAGAAGAGTTTTATGATTAGAATTTCTTGGTTCATTCTAAGTGATAAGAGTATTACAAAAAATAAACAAAGAATATCCTGGATGTCTTTTTTTCCAAAAACAGTCTTCAAAAAAGATCAGTTTCTATGATCTGAGCCCATCAGACTCCCACAAATGTTAGGATCTAAACAAAACATTATTTTTCATCTCTTTCTTGTACTTGCTTCTATATCAACGAACTAAAATTAATTCCTGACTTTATCAAGCTCTAGATTGCTATTTAGCAAGTTATTTTTTTCTTTCAAGAAACTGAGCATATTCTGCAGCTATTTTGAAAACATCAAAAGGCATTATGGTAAGTATTGTTGATTTCATAATGTTTTGAAGTCCTGTATCTCTTACACTGGTTTGTTTTGATTGGTTTTATTCTGCTTTATCCTCTTTAAAATTAAAGAAAAAGAAACTGGGCATACGCAGTCAGCAAAAGCAAAGTTATGGCCTTCGTGGAGCTTGTAGTCTAGTTACATTCTTAAGCAAGACTCTTGAATATGAGCAGACATCTAGGATTAGAATCTTAAATTCCTTCAAGGATTTACCCAAGGAGAACAGGATACTATTTTTCATTGGCTGAAAAATGATTAACATTGAGAACTCAGACTATACTAATAAATCATCTGACTGAATAATCCTTTTATTTGTCATCTGCTGTTCTTTTCTGCTCAAGAAAATAACTCTGAGGTCAGAGATCCTGTCTAACTTGTATACCGACATGTTCTGCCTGTCCAGCATGCTTCATATTTGTTGAGTAACTGAAGGATCAATAGACCAAATAATGAATAAATAAACAAATATCATTGAAGTATCTATTCAGTTATTGAATGAATAGCTGTGGTTCACTTAACACCCCTAATTTTCACAACTAACTTTCTTTTTTATGTTTGCTTGTATCTTTAACAGTTCATTTATTTTTTTAAATCCACTTTATTTCAAAAAGAAAAAAAAATTTCAGAACATATCAATTGGGGGCAACAATGGTATATACATTGTGTATTGTCATCCTCACATAATTCACACAGAGCACAAGACATCTGCATTCAATTGTCCAAACAATAACAGAACAAATCTTTCCCTTCAGTGACCTCAGAGAACTCAGTAGTACAACTATCTTAATTATCTTTTTAGATACATATACTCTTTCTTCCAGCTTCTCACACCAGTCAGACAATATAATGCTTACACATGTGTGTCTGATTTATTTCACTTATGAGTATGGTCTCAAATTGCATCCATTTACCTATAAAAGTCTCCAGTTTATAGTTTTTTATGGCTGAGTAGTACTCCATTGTATAAAAACACGACATATTTTTTATCCATCCCTCAGTCAGTGGGCATTTAGGTTGCTTGCAAGATCTAAATATTACAATTTGTGCTGCTATAAACATGAGTGCACATATATCACTGTGGTATGATGTTTTTAGTTCTTTTGAGAGTATACCCAGAAGTTGAAGAGCTGGATCGAATGGGAGCTCTAATACCAGTTTTTTGAGGAGTCTCCACGCGGATTTCCATAGTGCTTGCACCCAGTCTACACTCCCACCAACACTGGTGATGTGTTTCTTTTCTCCCACTGCCCCTCTAGCATTTGTTATTGGTTGATTTCTTGATAATAACCATTCTTTCCAGGGTGAGATGGAACCTCAGTGCTATTTTAATTTGCATCTCTCAAATGACCAGTGATGTTGAGCCTTTTTTCACATATTTATTTGCTGTTCATATTTCTTCATCTAAGAAGTATGTATTCATCTCAAATGCCCATTTTCAGATTGGGTCTCTAAATCTGGGAAGACTGATTTTTTTTTTTTTTTTTTAGTTCTTTATATGTTCTCAATAGTAATCCTTTGTCTGAGGTACAGCTGGCAAACATTTTCTCCCACATCATGGGTTGTATCTTCACTCTGTTTGTGGTTTCTCTTTCTGTGCAAAAACTTTTCAGTAGGGTGAGATCCCAGTTGTTGATTCTTTGTGACAGTTCCTGTGCAATCAGGGTTTCATTCACAAAGCCTTTGCCAATACCGATGTTTTCAAGAATTTTACCTACTCTATTTTCCAACAGATTTAATGTTTTTGTTTTAACATTAAGGTCTTTGATCCATTCTAATTTTTGCTTAGTGCTTGGTGAAAGATATAGGTCTAATTTTAATCTTCAGCATGTGCAGGGTCAGTTTTTCCAGCACCATTTATTAAAGAGGCTTTCTCCAGTGAATGTGTTTGGCACCTTTGCCAAAGATAAGGTGGCTTAGCGCATCTGGAGTTGTTTCTGCACCTTCTAATCTGTTCCATTGGTCTTCAGGTCTGTTTTCTTGTAGGTACCACACTTTTTTTTATCACAGTAGCTTTATAGTATAATTTCAAGTCAGGAATTGTGATGCTCCATCTTGTCTTTGTTGCCCAGGATTGCCTTTGCTACACTAGATCTCTTATGGTTCCAGATGAAATTTAGGATTACTTTCTCTAATTTTGTGAGATACACTATTGGAATTTTTACTGAGATTGCATTGAATCTGTATAACAGTTTTGGAAGTATGGCCATTTTCACTATATTGGTTCTTCCTACCCAAGAACACAAGATGTCTCTCCCTTTTCTACTATCTTCTTCAACTTCCTTTTTCAGAGTACTTTAGCTTTCAATATAGAGGTCTTTTACATCCTTTATTGGATTGATTCCTAAGAATTTTAATTTTTTGGATGCTAGTGTGAAAGGTGTTGTTTCCTTGATTTCTCTCTCAGTGAGTTTGTTATTCGTGTACAGAAAAGCTATTGATTTTTGTTTTTGAGTGTTGACTTTGTATCCAGCTACATTACTGAATTTGCTTATTAAATCTAGTAGTCTTTTGATGGGGTTTTTGGGGTCTTCTCTATAGAGTCTCATGTCATCTGCAAATAATGATAGTTTAACTTCTTCCTTTCCTATCTTTGTTTCTTTTATTTCCTTCTCTTTTCTAATTGCTCCAGCTAAAGTTTCCAAGACTGTGTTGAATAAGAGTAGAGAAAGCAGATATCCTTGTCTTGTTCTTGACTTTAGAGAAATAGTCTTCAGTTTTTGTCCATTTAGTATGATGTTGGCTGTTGGTTTGTCATACATGGCTTTTACTGAATTAAAATAAAGACCACCTATCCCAGTTTTCTGTAGGGTATTGTCAATGAATGAGTGCTGGACATCATCAAAAGATTTTTGTGCATCTACTGAAATGATCATATGATTTTGTCCTTATCTCTGTTATTAAAGTATATTGCATTTATGAATTTACATATGTTGAACCATCCCTGCATCCCTGGGATGAATACTGCTTGATCATGGTGTATAATCTTCTTTATGATTTGCTTCTGTTTGCCAGTATTTTATTATGAATTTTTGCATCTATGTTTATTCGGGAAATTGGCCTGTAAATCTTTTTCTTAGTTGGGTCCTTCTCTGGTTTTGGTATCAGGGTAATGCTTGCTTCCAGGAATGAATTTGGGAGTTTGCTTCTCTTTCAATTTCATTAAACAGTCTGAGAAGTACTGGTGTTAGGTCTTCTCTAAATTTCCTGTAGAATTCAGCAGCAAATTCACCAGGGCATGGGCTTTTCTTTGTTGATAGGTCTTTAATTACACCTTTGATTTCATTGATTGATATTGGTTTATTTAGGATATTTATATCTTCTTGGTTTCACTTTGGTAATTCATATGTATCTAGGTATATGTCCATTTCTTCTGTATTTTCCATCTTGTTAGAATACAAGTCTTTGATGAGGTATAGATGATCTTTTGAATTTCTTCAGAGTCTGTTGTGACTTCACTCTTTGCATTCCTAATTGCATGTATTTGAAGCTTTTCTTTCCTTTTTTTTGATAAGGTTGTGTAAGTGTTTGTCAATTTTATTCAATCTTTCAAAGAACCAACTATTCAATTCATTGATTCTTTTATTGTTTTTTTAGTCTCCAGTGTCTTAATTTCTGCTCTGATCTTCATAATTTCCTCCCTTGTACAAGCTTTTGACTTATCCTGTTCTTCTTTTTGTAGAAGTTTGCAGTTCAACATTAAGTTGTTTATATGTGCTTGCTCTGTTTTCCTTAACACAGGTATTTATTACTATAAATTTCTCTCTTAAGATTGCTTTCATTGTGTCCCACAAGTCCTGGTATGTTGTATTGTCATTATCATTTAACTTCAAAAACTGTCTAATTTCTTCTTAATTTCATCTGTGACCCATTGGTTGTTTAGTAGGGTGCCGTTTAATTTCCATGTGTTTATGAAGTTCTTGTGGTTTCCTTTGCCATGGATTTCCAATTTCATTGCACTGTGGTCTGTAGTATGCATGGGATAATTTCAGTTCCTTTGCACTTACTTAAGCATATTCTATAAGCCAGTATATGGTCTATTTTGGAGAATGTCCCATGCGCAGCTGAGAAGAATATATATTCTGGTGTTGCAGAGTGAAAGACTCTATAGACATCTACTAAGTCCATTTGTTCAAAAATTTGATTTAGTTTTAATATTTCATTATTGATTTTTTGTCTAGTTGATCTGTCTTTTTGTGACAGCGGGATATTGAGGTCTCCCAATACAATTGCATTAGTGCTTATTTGATTTTCATGTCCATTACTAATTGTTTCATATAGTTGAGTGCACTGGTATTTGTTGCCTATATATTCGTGATTGTTATCTCTTCCTCTTGGATTGTTCCCTTTATGAGAATGTAGTGACCTTTATCTCTCTTAACCAGTCTTGGCTTGAAATTCAGTTTGTCTGCAAATAGAATAATTACCCCTATGTTTTTCTGGGTTCCTGTTGCATGGAGTATTGTTTTCCACCCTTTGACTTTAAGTCTATGAATTTCTTTTTGAATTAAATGTTGTTTCTTGCATGCAGCATAATGTTGGATCTTGCTTCTTGATCCATTCTGCCAATCTGTGTCTTTTGATTGGTGAACAGAGACCATTAACATTGATGATTATAACTGATATTTCTAGAGTTATCAAGTTATTTTCCTGTTGTTGGTTCCCTCTTTTTTTCCTATCCCTCTAAATGTTTGCCCTCCCTGGTGGATTTCTTCTGTTGGGCTTCATGGAGCTGTAGTCCTTATTACTTCCTTCTAGAATGTTCTTCGGAACATTTTGGAGTGCTGGTTTGATTGTCATAAGTTTCCTCAGATGTTCATTGTCATGGAAGTATCTTATTTCTCCATCAATTTTGAAAGATAGTTTTGTAAGGTGCACCAATCTTGGTTGAAAGTTGTTTTCCTGTAGAACTTGGAGCACTTCACTCCAAGTTCTCCTTGATTTGAGAGTTTGTGCTGATAAGTCAGCTGTAATTCTGATGGGCTTTCCTTTATAGGTGATTTGTTTCTTTTCTTTTAGGATTTCTATTCTTGTGTTGAATTTCTGGAATGTTGATCATGGCTAATTCAAGTTCTATATTCCTTGTTTATCTGTATGTTAAATTCTTTTTCTCTACCATGAAAATTTTCTGCCATGATGTCTGTGAACAGTTTTTT
>RJWM01020730.1:0-36242 GCA_004363535.1 Dasyprocta punctata | reverse complement strand
TAAGGAGAGTAAAAAATGTGATTTTCCCAAGTACCACATCTCTCAAAGAAGAGTTATGGAGTAGAAATCCTAAATCGTTCAGCTACATTTTTAATATTTTTGTCCCAAGTGAATTTGTAGTCCTTCCTAATATTTCTAAAGCTGCAGAGCAGAACAAAAGTGACCAATGAAATTCTGTGGTTATCTAAATCACAGAATTAAGTCATTCTTTGGGATAAATAATAGCTATGTACTCTCTGTGATAAAAAATTGAATATTGAAATATTTCAATTTGCATAATAATACTCTTTTGCTTACTGATTACAGTTTGGAAAACATTCTTTTTCATAAATTAATCTTAAAGAATCAACTTGTGTCTAATAATACTGACTCATGTAGTATCAGTCAAATAAAAATAGATGTCTTTATTATTTTGCATAAAATGTTTTCATTTCAATTGTATTTCTAGTGACTTTCTTTTCACAGAAACAAAGTTTTCTAAAAAACATGTTCACAATAGAAATATATCACTAGGAACATCAACATTCATGATTCATAAGTATATACAAGCAAAGTTAAATGTGAATGAACACATGTAATGATTCTTAAGAGCTAAATTTAATTTCATTCATTGTTTTTATATCATTAAGTATAGTCCAGGTTTTGTATAGCAGTTAGCTGAAATGATTAGCACATTAAGATGTTAATATAGAGTAAAATTCTTAAAGATAAGAAACACAAAAAGGCAAATTTTCCATCATACTTAATTCAGGTTGTTTAATAAAAAAAAGTTTTGTAATTAATATTTCATTTACCTTGGGAACAGGTACATAATGCAGTCATCAAATTTCTTAGATTATAAAATATCATTCATTTATGTACATATTTTTCTACTCAGATTTACTATTCATATTGTTTGTCAATTTGCATATATCAAATCATCATGAATAATTTACCATATTTTGAATATTTTATTAATGATGGTCCTTCCCTAAGATTTTTATATGTGCTTAAATTTTAAACATTCAAGTATTTAAAATCTTAAACTCGACAGTTGAGGTTTAAAAGATTATCTCTATGAAATAAATACTTCATTACAAATGGTAACCATATGTCTTTGCTAAGAGTATGAGAGTAGATAGTGCACAGTTAATTTTAAATATTTAATTAATATTGTAAATATAAAATTTAAAATAAAAAATCATGTGCTCTTTTAGAATGACTTTGCTATTTTATTTCACTTAGTTAATATGGTCCTAAATCCACCTAGTCAAGTATTTTATTTGTCCTCATTTAATTCATAAACTCTTTAACTCTTAAGTCTAAATACTGTGCTAAGCCTAAATACTATGTTAAGTCATCTCATTAACATTCTGGTTCTTGCAGCCAGAATTTAAGTTAACCAATTTTAAAAGCTTTGTATTGCACAGATTTCATTTCTGACATTCCATTTTTATTTAATATTTCACACTTTTAAAAAAGATGAGACCTTTCCCAATTAAAAATACACCCTGGATAAATAAATGAAAAGTAATTATACAAATCAGATGTACACAAAACAAACACACTTTCACAATATGAGAGTGAATTATAATTGAAAAAAAGATGAGCAGGACATTTAGGCTACTTTACTTCAATGGCTAATCAATTTTTTTTTTAAACAAAAACACACTGTGAGCCTTGTCAGAAAGGTGAGAATGACTTTATTCAGAGTGTGATGATAGATGTGAGGATGATTACAACAGACCGAGATACTAGCCTCAAATCCTAACACAGAGCACATATCCATAGTAGTAGAGATAAGAAGCAGAGTGAGTTGGTCAGTAGATGGGAAATTACTGAGGGAGACAGAAAGGCAGTGAATTCTTATTAAATCAGTTCATCAGGATTCCTGCAGAAAGCAAGTCACAGAGAGATATCCATTGTGGAGTGCTTTCTCTAACTGATTTGAGTAGGCAGGATGATCAAAGGACTCAGTGCCTCAGTCAAAAAGAGCAGCCAGACAGGGCGTGGTGGCGCACGCTTTTAATCCCAGCACTTGGGAGGCTGAGGTAGGAGGAGCGTTGTGAGTTTGAGGCCGGCTGGAGCTACAAACGTCAGCAAGGCTGGCCTGAACTACATAGTGCGACCCTGCCTCGAAAAATGTAGAGGCGGGAGTTTGGCTCAGTGGCTTAAGCGCCTGTCGGGCAGGTGCGAGGTTGTGAGTTCAATCTCCAGTGCCACACACACACACACACACACACACACAAAAGAAAAAAAAAAAAAGCAGCAGCCAGGAAGTGCATCTCTCAGCTCAGAGCTGCCCTTTCATGCTTAGGTTTCAGCCATGAGCACCTCTGACACTCTGAGTGAACGGGTGGACTCAGCAGCAAGAATGTATCAAGAGAGAACAGTTCAGCGCAAACTACTTACTGATGTTGGAGAGGTAGCATGAATCTGGTCCCATGATAAAAATTAAACAGTTCTTCTGGTTGGGCGTAGTATGTGAGTGAGTGTATGTGCAGGTTAAGTCCTTCATTTTTCAAAATGGGAAATGAAAGCACAGACACACATATTGATGAAATTTTCAGACCTAGGAGAAAATGTTTTTCTGAATTATGTTACACAACTCAATTCCTTCTACCTGCGTCTATCGTTGGTCCCTCTTTAAATTAAGTAAAGCAATTAGTTCTACAATATATATATTACAACTTAGGAATTAACATCTACCCAGGGCACACATATATGCATATATGGTATGAAAAGGATTTGACTCATTATCAATTGAAAGTATTCCAAAAAGTATTTTTGGTTTACTTTAAAAAAGTGTAGATAAATATTTCTAAAGTATGTTCAGATACTTTATTGTATTTCTAGAAGTTAGAAGGAATATTTACTTCTAGTTAATGAAAAATGATGTATTTCAACATAGAATGGGAAAGCATACTACGAATGTAATACAATAGAAGGAAAAATCATACTCAAAAACATAAAAATTGTAACTAAAGTCCAGTTTTTCAAATTAAACCTAGTAGATTGCAGAGGTAGTGGGGAAAGTGTAGCAGCTGGACTTGTCAGTCTTATCCAGGTCACATTCCTATCTTACCGCTACGTATCTTCCTCTCTATTTCTTCCTAAAAAGACAGAATAAAAGTTTGCCATTTATTTATTAGGTTATCATCTCAACTCAGAAGAAGGACAAATTTCTGGCATATTAAATGTTTTATAAATATTTGTTGAGTAATCATGCATAAATTCAGCCTTACATTTTGATCTGAAATCAGATAATATGGAAATTGTACCATTTTAAGCTTTTCATTTAAATATTTATTGAGAATTTTGTCTGTGCCATGCAAAATGCTAATCTTTTGAATTCATTGCCTCGCTTTTATCCATGATGGTGGATAGTCACTATAGCATTGAATCTGCAGTCCGGAAGAAATAAACTGGTGTAGAGTTTGTAAAATTATCTGATTCTTAAACAGGGAATAGTTGCACAGGCAAGGAAAAAACAGAAAAATAAAATAGGAATGAGGGACGAAACCCAGTGACTAGCACTAGAGGAATTCACCTCCTTCCCGGAATACGAGGATCCACGGAGAGACGGAGCTCCAGAGACAGTGATTTCACAGATTTCATGGAGGAAAGGCTGCCCAGTGTGAAGGAGCTTCAGGGAGAAATCTGATGTCTTACTCTGGTAGTACTAGAAATAGAGAAAAGTAAACAATCAAAGGAGCAAATCTCCACCTCCCTGCCTCCTCTCTACAACTGCTTTGTCTCTCATTTCCTGATCTTACTCAGATGTGATCTGGCAACCCAAGGGGTGTATGTTTCTTCGACAAAAACATTTAAAAATGCAAAAAAGAAAACTGCTGAAAATAGATGAGAAAACAAACTGATTTTGATCTATGTAGTATAGTATCATATAATTTTGTAGACTAGAAAATTCAAATCTAGAGAGATGAAATAATTCATGAAGATCTTACAATTCTTTAAGCACTGAACTGGAATGGAAAATTAAAGGAAATTAAAGACTGGTGCCACTAACAACATTTTAAAAGTAAAATAATAATGCTTAATTTCCGTCCAAGTGTGCATGATATTATGATATTTCAGTATTTACCTGTTTCTCTCTTTTTCACACACACACATTCTCTGTGTGTGTATGTGTAAATGACTCCACATTAAGTAACAAATTTAACTTAAACTTTTCAAGAGACAAAGAAGAGGATTGTTTTTCCCTTTAGGGTTAATAATAGTTTTCCCACCAAGGCACAATTTCAAGCAAAGTGATTCTAATTACCTGGTAAGAAAGCTCAGCACCCATGAATAAGCGTACGGCCTGGCTGACTAAATGTTTAGTGTACCTTGCAGATTACTACAATTCCAAAACAAGAATGAAGAAGGTTTTTGATTGTTGTGATCACCTATGCAATTCATCTGGGGACACTGAATTCTCAGAAAAGACAGCCTAGTTGTTTTCCATCTATTTATCCATTATAACACTTACTTAACACACTTTGTGCTCTTGGTGAACTTTTCTATTATATTTTGAGATGTTTATTTGCCCTACAGGTTAATGCAGCAATACTGTTTTATTCAACATTATAAAATATGCCCTCTTAAATTCCATTATTTCTGTATCAGTGTTTATTAAAAATATGGATTACTTACATGGCCATTTGTCTGATGGCTTACAAAGCTGATTTGAGAAAAAAATTTAAGTAATGTGGTCTGCTTTCTTTTCACATAACCTACACTACTAAGTAATTTATAAAAATCCATAAAATAGGAAATTAACTTAAAGGTCACTAGCGTCTCAGAAGAATAAGTGACCTTTGATGCAAGAAATCACTGAAGGTTTTTTCAGGTTTTGCATAATATATTATGTATCACTTCTCTCAAGATACTACTTACAAAATTAAAATAAAATGCACAGAATTAAATGTTACAAAATATGTAAAATTTATAAAACTTTTATAATTGGATGGGTATCTGAAGCACTGCCTTGGAAATAGAAGATAAAAGGGCATTTATCATAAAATGGTACTAGGCTTTGTGCTTATTTAAAATAGGTATAGAGAAGAATTGAAAAAATCAGAGTAGAAAAGTCCTTTCGCTGATCAAAAAAGAGATAAAACAGGATAAAAATTCTTTTTAATAATGTACTTATCTTGGATTTGAAAAGCCCATTATCATGTATGAAAGGCCAATTTCATGTCAAGAGTTATTGCACCCCTGATCTAAGCTGAAATTCTTGAGTACAGAATTTTTGGAGAGTTTTTGCTCTGGTAACATGTTTTATTACAATTTTCCAATAAACCCGATGCAAAATTCTGAAGTAAAATGTATGTTAGGTGTATCTCTACCTGCCATGTTACTAAAGCCTTTAAATCTTGATCTCATAATATATGGTGTTCACTAAAGCCCTGTTAAGAACTAGGAATCAATTTTAGGAGTGGGGATGCTTTTCTCTCAATTTAAAATTTTGAAATATACTGCAGAATAGTATAATTTAGAGGACTTTATTCTTAGTATTTTAAGGACTTCACAAATATTAGTGGTATTTACAGACATGTATGTACTCATGAGAATACTGACTATTGAAAATAATCCAGTGGGTACAAACTACAAACTAGCTTTATTTCTAGGTCCTGAGAATAGAGTGGAAGAAATAAAAGACAAATGTTTGCCTTCATGAAGTAGATAACAGATGACTTCTCTGTCAAGTACCAAAATATGCTGTGGGTAAAATTGAGCCAGAAAAGTACTAAGGATGGCACCATAAGTGGAGAGGAGCAGACAGACATGCTTGCTTTTTAACACAAGGAAGGCAGAGAAGTCTCCTAGAAAAGGGTATTATTTTAAGAGTTTTGAGGGATATAAGTGACTAACTCAAATCCATATCTATCTGTCTGTTTATCTAGCTAGCTAGATATATGTATATAATTTTTTGGAAGAACTGGGGATTGATCACAGGGCCTTCACATGGAGGTACATACCCAGTCTCTGGCTCCTTTTTTTTTTTTTTTTTTTTTTTTTTTTGTGACACTGGGGATCGAACTTACAACCTCACACCTGCCAGGCAGGCACTTAAGCCACTGAGCCAAAGTCTTGGCCCTAGTTTTTTGAGACAGGGTCACACTATGTAGTTCAGGCCGGCCTTGTACTCCCATTTTACCCCAAGCCGGCCTCAAACTCACAACCCTCAACCTACCTCAGCCTCCTGAGTGCTGGGATTAAAGGCATGTGCCACCACTCCCAGCTTCAGCTCCTTTTTTGAGATAGGGTCTTGCTAAATTTCTCGGACTATAGGGAAGTGCAAATATCTAAATGCTGAAGCTAGCATTCTGCAAATTTTAAGAGTTGGTGCACCAACAGCTAACAATATTTCAGATGAAAATTTTAAAAAGTCAAAAAATAAATGAACTTCAATATAAAATATGATTGGACAGGTTGATTTAGAATTTCGCATTAGTCTTGAAATGGAGGTAGGTTTCAGTGAAGTTTTATGAACTTCTTAACTCTTACTTGCTCAAAAGAATGGAAAGAGAGATTGTGGAGTTAATAAAACATGCAGAGAAAGGAGATGATAGCTGGAAAAGAAAGGGATGTTGATAGGATGTTTTAAAATTACATTTCCTTTGCTTTCAAAACCGGAAATGCCTATGCAAGTTTTACATTGATAATTTAAGAGGAAAGGAAAAAATAGTGATATCAGAAGAAGAGAAAAAGACTAAAAGAGTAGCAATCTTTCTTCAGTAACAATTTGTGCACATAAATGGAGAGACGGTAGATTATAAACGCAGTATTGTCAAACATAAGATAAATTACTAGTTGCACATGCTAGGTATGAACAATTTTCTTTTAAATTTGATACTTCTAGAAATAATGTATTATCCACAAGGCAAATGTACAGATATTTGGAGTTCTGGTGCTCAGCAGGCTGGTGATTTTAAGAAGATAGAGAATGAATATGTTTAGACTGAGGTTATTATAATGAATCATGCCAAATGCTCCCCACAGTATTCTACTTTGATGACAAATATGCCATGTTATCATTATTTATGGTTATGGACTGTAAAGTAAGTAATGTTTGTCATTGTTTTACTTCTGTACTGTATTTACTTTGAGAAGTACAATTTACAGAATATAGGAATTATTCTTATGCTAATCTTTGACCTATGGGGAAAAATCCTACAGTATATAAGCTCTATGATTTACTGCAAAATAGTGTTTAAAAATTTTACAAGTGTTTCCTTAGATTACTACAAGGTTATGTCCCAAGGAGTCCATCATGAGTTGAAGATATTGTAAGCTAAAAACATACCTAATATGTTTGTCCTACTAAACATTACAGCTTAGCAACCTAATATACCACATAATATCAATTATTGGCTTTTTTGCCTACATTGCCATTTCTGCTATTATCACAACACATCTAAGTGTTCCAACAAAATTGAACATTGTATTATTTTGTTTTGTAATATTTTAAACAATTAAGCCTGATGACATTGGTCTGTAAAGATTTCTTTGGATAGTATCCCAGAAGTACAAGAAAATGAGGCAAAAATAGAAAAATGGGCTAACATCCAAATTAAAATTTCTGCGCAGTGAAAGGAAACAATCATCAAAGTGGAGAGCCAATTTAGAGGATAAGAGAAAATATTTGGTATGATGTTAGTATTCAGATTATATGAGAAATTCAAACATCCCAGTAACAAAATGAACACCAAATCAAATAATCATATTGAAAACTGGACAATTTGAAAAGATACTCTCCAAAAAAATGAAATACAAAAGGTCAATATGAAAAGTATATCGATTTTGCTTATCATTAGGAAATGAAAATAAAAACCACTGATGAGAAATAATGTCATGCCAGTTAGAAAGATAATTATAAAAAAGACAAAATATAGGAAACAAAGACAAGCATATGAAGAAAGGGGAAACATTATATACTAAAAAGAGATTATGGAAACACTCTGGATTTCCTCTCAAAAATGTAAAGTAGAATCAATATATCATCCAGGAATGTCACTATTGGACACACATGTACTGAAATCATTGTTTCAAGGAGATATGCACATGATTACTGCATTACCTTTCAGAAGATTAGGCATAAATCTAAATGTCCCACAACAGATGTATGTACACAGTGAAATACTATTCAGCCATAAAATGATGAAATTCCATTTTTCGTGCCAAATGGATGAAAGTTACCATTTTGTATTAATTAAAATAAAGCAAATTCAGAAAGATAAATATTGTAAAATCTTACTCATGTGGATTCTAAAACTGTTGATCATGTAGCAGACTAATAATGAGTATGAAAATTTGAGCAGAGAGAGGCCAGAAAAAGAGAAGATTGGAGAAGCTGGTCCATGGATACGAAGTCCACAATTAGGTAGGAATAGGATAATAATTTATAGTACAATTGGAGAACTATAATTACCAAGGATATATGGTATATTCCAAAATTGGCAAAAATAGTTTTGGAATCATCTGTCCAAAAAGGAATAATTTATGAAGTGATGAACGTGTTAATTACCTTGGTTTGATCACTGGTTACCTATACAAGCAGGATGCCATTGTGTTGAATCCTTTAAATACATATATTGTATGAGAATTCAGAAGCCCTAATGAAGATATTTGATATACATTTATGTTTTATTTTACTTTAAAATATTATGCTCATGTTGCCTCTGGAACATAGACTCCTTTTTAATCTAGTTCCACTTTCATAAATGAGGTAGTATATTTCTTATTCCTAATGCATTATACATCTAAAATTAAATTCAGACACATTGCACATCCAGAGAACAATGTTTTTTCTTTGTTTTAATCTTGATTTCTCCTCGAATGTGTTCTTAGTTTGCTTTTTTTCCTAAAGAACTAGAGGATTCTGTTTAAAAAATGTATTATCTGGTGAAACTACGTGTAAACTAAATGTGGTTTGCTTTCACTCACATTGTTTTTGCTACAATTGTCCAGCTAGAGATAGTATACTTCCCTAGAATAATTCAGAATTTTAAGATGAAGCAGTAAATTTGACACTAATTTTTTTCAGTGATTCACATTAAACTATACTGTCAATCTATATGTTATTTAGCTCTTCATTAATAATCTTAAAAATGTCTCTTTTCTTAAGGCATTCTTGATGGTGAAGATCTTATAAAATGAATCTTGGGAAAGACTAAGCATATATCCCTTAGTTTTAGACATATGTTAATAATCTCCAAGGACCCTGTTCTCAGTTCAAAATCTATGAATAAACTGAGTTTCTTACACTACCCAACTTCTTACATTGTTTTTTTTTAATGAAAGACTATAAGAGAGAACTGTAAAGATTTTTGAGACATCTTAAAATAATAGCATATTATATTCAATGTCTAGAAACATTAAACAAAGCAAAATTGTGTAATGTAAATTTGTTGCAAATCACATTAATTCAAGTTCATGTTTTTCTTAGCTCACATATTTCAAACTCATAAGTCTTTAAGTGACGAAGGTATTGATATGATATATAAATTTCAATGAAGCATAGAGTATCTAAATGATAACTTTTTATATTTTTGCTTGAGATTATTCACATTCCATTTGTTTGCTACAGTCAAATGTTTTAGATGAATTCTTATTCTGCATTGCCTAGTTGTCATTTAGAGTTTAAAAAAATGTTTATGTTAGAAAACAAAACACTTTAATCAATTCAGTGAGACTAGTAAAATACAGCCTTTGAGTCAAAAAACCCAGCAAAGGATGATAGTTCACACTGATTAAACATTCTTGGCTCCATTATCAGTGACTAATTAAAAAGGATCATGTGAAGAGGTCTTTTCATTTTTATTGACAACTAGTTTCTAGTTTTTTGAATCTCACAAATTATTCTATCTTTACTGGTGGTTCATAGGTTTGCGATTAAACATAGATAGCAATTATTCTGAATTAGTACTTTACATGCTATTTACATATTACTTGAATTATGTATTTTCCCACTACTCTATTATTGAGCTGCAATAATTTTGAAAACTACACTATTACCAGAAGGAAAAAAGCATATGTCATAAAAAGTATAAAATAGAAAGATCTGAAGGAAAATGAATGCACCTTGAGTTTATAATGTTAAATAAAAAAGAGAGGCAAGTTTAAATATTGCAAGCTTTATTTTATCTGAAAAGCCCAAAATATAAATCAAGAGAAAAGTAAGAGAAAAAACTGTGAAATAGAGAGAACTTTTGCAAATGGGTCAGGGATCAATAGATGAAAAAAAGGAAAAAAGGGATGAAAAGAAAAAAGCAATTAAGATGTGTGTTGTACCCCCACGAGGAGTACAATCATTGTGTGCTAAAAACATACAAACATGTACTAACAAAAAAACTGAAAACACTCAGATATAAACTGTGTATTTGTTACATACAACACAATATTGTGAAGTACATATGCAAGGTTCAGTTATTAAAACCAGTTAGTTAGCAAATGCATTACCTCACATAGTCATTTTTTTCTATGAAATGGACTCAACATCCACTATCCTTCCATTTTCAAAGATATAATTCAATGTCATTACCTAGAGTTACTATGCTCAACAGTAGACTTAAAGTTACTCCCCGTCTATGTGCCACTGATCTGTTAACTAACACCTAAGTCCTACTTTCCTTTTACCATCTCAGTCCTTAGTAACTACCATTTTATCTTCATGTCTATGTGGTCAAATTTTTCCTAAAAGTTATTGTAATGAATGAAATCCTTTATTACTTGTCTTTCTGATCATCATTAAATTCAACTAATATAATATCTTCCAAATTCATTTGTATTGTTGAAAATAAGCGTTATCTTTTAATGCAGCTTAATAATATCAAATTGTACCACAATTTCTCTATTTATTCATTGATTTACACTTAGGTTGATTCCCTATCTTGACTATGGCGAATTGTTCTGAAATGGCTATGAGAATTTAGATAGAGCACTCCAATAATAGAACATTTTTGTCTGAATTGAAGTTCAAGATAATAAGTGCAAAAGGTAACAGTAAAAAGTAAATAAGATATGTGGATGATTTATAACATAGAAAATTAAAATTTTGACTATTTTGAAATTAAATAAATAATATGCTAGGTAACAATTTATTGTGAATAAAATGTAAAACATAATTTTTAAAATTCATACAACACATGCAAGAGTAAACTAGACTATATATCCTAGCATTTTTCAATTAGTCATGAAAAATTAGTCATACCTATATATATATATATGTGTGTGTGTGTGTGTGTGTTTGTATGTTTGTATATATAATGTGTATGTTCTTTGCCTTTTTATTTTTCTATAAGCTGAATATAAAAATTCAAATCCTAAATACAATATACAAATATAATACCATCTTTCTGGGATGACACATCTCCAGTTGATTTAGGTGTGTCACTAACAAGATTCACATTGTAACAAAATAGAAAAGATTACTTCAGTTGCAATAGTCTTTAGCAGTGAAACTATAAACTACAGTTAAAGGAGGTAAGAGTTAATGGCAAGAGTTCATGATAAGAGTTCCTCATATGGTATAAAGAATCTTAGTTACAAAGCAGGTGAGCAATTGCAAAGTTAAATGATGTCTGAAATTCCACTAACATGTATGTGGAGGCGTTTAAATGTCATGGAGTTTCAAAAACAAATTTTGAATTTGAAAATTAAGCAAAATTCAAACTCTAAACTTAGGCATTTCTAAATTGTAAAATTCTAGAATTTTAGAAAATTCACTTAAATCACATAGTTTTACTAATTTAAAGACACAATACATGGAAATAAAAACCTGTTTATTCTCTATATGGGATTAGTCTACATTATCTTTTTATTTCCTTATGGTAATTTTTCAAAAACAGAATGTATTTCTTTTGTATTAATTTTCCTTCGTTTACTTTTCTTTTATATTTTTTAGACTTCTGCTTATTTCAAGAACAAGATACTATACAACCAAAATGACAAGTCAAATATTGTGCTTCCTGATATGTTTATATTAATTTAAAAGCATATTAATGGAAATTCATATATGATTATCAATTGCTATATTACATTTATGTTTATTCTTGTACAAGCATGAAATTTTTCACTTGGTATCTGAATGTTAAAATTAAAAAATAAGTGATCATAAAATAATTATATGCAAATTAATAGAAAGTAAAGCCAGAAATTGTATTATATGTTATACTCAGTGATTTTTAACAATAAAATTTTTACTTGTGTTTTACACAACTTTTAGTTATTTACTGAGAAAAATTTAAGAAATTTGAAAATAATTGTTTCATAATTATTTTAATTCTAATAATATTAACATTTTGTAACTTACTTTAGCATTCAGATATTTTTATAATATAATAATTTTGTAATTATTCTAATTCTATTAATGTTAATTCCATTAACTTTTTATTAATATAATCCAGTATATTTTATTTGATTTCAACTCTTTGGAAAGTATTGTTTCTTTGTAACAAAATCAAAATAATATTTAATTTGTCCATGATTTCTTTCAATATTAGAAATATTTCACATGTATCAACCTGGACTGAACAAATGTGTATAATTCGTTAGGTTTTTTTTTTTTGTTGAATATTATTTGTTAACAATGTCTGGTTTTATGTATTGTTTTATAAGTCAGGGTGGATTTTTACTTCTTTTCATTATTCTCTCTCTATATAAGAAATTACAAACAATATCCTGCATATACAATAAATATTTTTCCTTAATACTATGTGATTAGTAGTCACCGATACTGGAAGAAAAATTAGGAAAGTACATCTGTGATTAATACCGAGCAGATGAACTGCAATGCCTGATATGAGATATGAGTGGTAGTTTTATGTTAATAATCGTTACAATAAAGTTAATAGGTCCTAAAATTGATGAAACACCTGCTAGCTGTAATGAGAAAATGTTAAGATTTACTGAAACTCATGCATGTGCCCGATATCTGCGGAAATTGGGTAAATGGTATCTAATACCAACAAAAGTTTCTACTATTGAGTATACAAAAAGATGTGATAGTAACCATAGAAAGGGACAGAAGCACAGAAAACATTATAAAAATAATAAATGATTGATAGCTTCAGGTTATGAATGAAATTTTATATATATTATATATAATATATATGTAATAAGAATTAAAATACCTTTTGAGAAACCTATTTTAAGACGTTTTTTCTCCTCAGATGAGTATCATTTGTTTGCTATTTAGTGCTATCTGTTTTTATTTTCTTCAAATTCTCTGGACAACTTGGGGGGATGCATCAGTGTCATTCATCGTTCCTGTACATTTCTAAACATGTAAGTATTCATTTTTACCTTTTATTTTTTGCAACACTGCTTAAATACACCCTCTCAAAAACTCACCTTCTCTGACAAGTACCATACTTTGTTTATACTTTTTAATTTAAGTGTAATGAATTATGTCATTCTCATTTCCCATTTAGCTTCAGCTTTTTAGTACTTTCAATAGATGTGTCAGAAGCATTGCCATAGTTCCTCCCTAATGTTTATTTCAGTCATAATATTGTTTATTCCTTGAAATCTCTCATTTACTTCATAATAAAACTAGTAGATCACTTTTATTTTTTTTGAAAAATAATTCCAAAATATTTATTTCTTAAAACAGTACAAATGCTTCATTTTCAGTGTGTCTCTAATAATAGCAAATTTGTAGTCATGTAATTTTTAGTGCCATTTTTCTTGCTATTTATCATTCACTGTGCTTTGTTTCTCTGTATGTTTCATTTGCTTTAAATTTTAAAACTCATTTTCTTTGCAAAAATTATTTTATAGGATTCCCCAAGTCTTGGAAATGAAGACTAGCCACTTAGATATTGGTTAGCAACTACATTAAAAAATGAAATTCCTACTGGAAATATTTACAAATATAAAAAGATATATTTTTATTATCTAAGAATTTAATAAAAAACATATAGCCAAATTTTTATCAATACAGTTTTATTTTTATGCACATGCATGTAGACCAGTCAGACAGTTTTGTAGCCTTAAAGAAGGCAGCAAAATCTTGTTCTAAGCTGTGCCATTTCTGTTCCCAAAAGGTAAAAGTTTTAGATTAATTTAGATGTTTTTTGAAATTAATTCTTGTATTTCTAAGTAGCATATTTAGAATATTACAGAGAGTTGAAACCTAAATAGATTGATAAATCCAATAGTTGATATCTATTTCTACATCCATTTCTTTCTCATCATTTTTGTACACATTTCTCCTTCAGCATTGTGTTCTTGTAGGTAATATCCAGCATATTCGGCATCAAAAGTAAAACAGCAAAGAAAGCTGCCAGGTGTTCTCAAAATAAAACTGAATATTAGAAGTTCATTTCACAAGTGAAAAAGATTATGTTTAATTGCTAATGGAATGAAAAACCCTATTTTATTTTTAATTTTAGAAACATTTTGACTGATTCCTTTCTGGGGTTAGAAATTTCATGCAGGACATACTAAGCTGAATTAATACATACAATTGCACATCATATTTATAATTCTGAGGGTTACTTGTTAAGCATTTTTTACATTCGTGTTAATTTTAAATATCTTTGTTAGATTTCTTCCTTTTAACTTGAAGAACAAAAATAATTCATGAATTCTTAATAGTTTTCAATGAATATAATGGAAAATTACAAATATGCTATCATCAAGCTTTTTTTTTTTTCAATTTTATTTAAAGAGACTAGAACAAAACAAAACAGATCAGAATAAAGCAGATCAGGACAAAACAATGTAAGCAACACAGGATTTCAAAACAAGTGACAAGGAAATCAACAGTGGCTACCATAATATCTCTTGTTTTCTTTGAAATAGTTGTCCCATCATTTGAAAGCTGATTGAATATTACAGACATTGGGAATAAGAATGTCATTCTGAAGAGTTTTTATTTCATTTTTATGTCAATTTTCTAAAAATCCTATGCTTTACTTTGTATTATTGTAGACAAGTTTATAATGAACTGATAAATTAATAATGTAGCATGGTAAAATAGGTCCTAATATGAAGAAATAGAAAAGTGTTTCAAAAGTTAGGAAGAGTAAAACCATTGAGATTCAATAACATTACTTAGAGTTCTCATGAAGAATCTAATGAACTAAAAGGTAATTACAAGATAACAAATTATCTTTTTTAAAAATGTTCTTCCTTTTTTTGAAGCATGTCTCAAAAATTAAATATTTAAAGATCAGGATTTAAAATAAATGTAGGGGAAAAATGAAGGAAATGGGAAGGGGTAAGCAGACAAGAATTAAGATGTGTTGTGTACATGTGCCAACTCCACGTAATAATTATATTCTGCAAACATGTAAATAAAAAAATAAAATCAACTCAAAAACAAGTTCCAAATAAATAATTATGTCCAGTGGGCCATAATGTGAACTAAGTACAGGTCATTTCTTCGTGTCCTGTAGATTTTTTCCCCAGGACCATATCATTACCAAGATATTGGGATGCCAAGCGTTGTTTCAAGGCTCTTGTTGACTTGTTCAAAGAATTGGACAAGACAAGCCAAAAATGTAGAGGTTTTACCTTTATTAAAGGTTTCATAGAAAAGTAGGGAGAAAAAAAGGAAGAAGACCGTCTCTGAAAAGAATTGCCCTGAAAAGAAATCCTCTGCAGAATGAGTGCCAAAAAGGAAATACATGGTGCATGCACAGCAGGCCACTGAGAAAGAAAAGAAGCAGGCAGTTCCCACAAGCCAATGGCTGTCATCTTTTATGACCTTATACTGACCTTAGATCTAGACTGTCTTAGAAAAATCCTACTTGATCTTGCCCCAGAAAAGTCGAAGGGAGCATTCTTGGTACCAGGTGCAGACTGCTGCATCAACATGCAGCACCAGAAAAACATTTGACATCTGTGTAAATATTTAGCTTTTTGGTTTGTTGTAATAACACTGTCTGAGCAGACAAAAATAAGCTCTGTTTTTGGAGCAGAGGTGCCTGGGGCAAGGGGTGGATCTACTGACCTGTTGTGAACTGATAACTTTATAACCTGTCTTTCAGTGTCCTTCTTGGGAAGAGCTACTTCCACCGGTGAACCACACCTCTTTAGGGTAACACAGCGGACAGGACACCGATGTCCTGGCTTCTTGCATAGGTCTGGGAAATCACCTGTTTACAAGAGTTGCTCATTTGTGAGGCTGTAAGCATCACTGAGGGAGGATTAAAAGTAGTGCAAGTCTTTATGGTAAATTCAGGGGTGTCTAGAAACACGACCTGATACATGATAAACCATTCTGCCTTCAAAGCACAAATTACATTTTGTACCAAGAATAACTCTGGCCAAATGGGGAGTCAGAAGGTCTAGTTTTTCTGACAAAGTTACTTTCATAGCTTTATCTGTGTTTTTAGTTGCTCTGACTTAGGTGTTTCTGTGTCTGAATCAATACAGAATGCCTATCTTTCATTGCCATTGACTTCAGGAAAGAGTTTGAAATCTCGTGGTGCAAGAGTCAGTGAATAATTTGAAAGAGGACACATTGTAATGACCTTACCGGTCTGAATTTCTGTTTTATGCCACATGGCAGCATCATTTACAGTATTATCTCACAAATAAATCAAACGGAACTTCAAAATTGCTTTGAAAGTGGCAAGAATGATGGGACAATAGCGAACAAAGTGAAGAAGAGCAGTCTGAAGGATGTTGATGGCAAAGTGTTTACGGAAATAAATGTCTTAAATGTAAATATTTAGCATACATTTTCATCGCCTTGCATATATTTGAATTGCTACACAGCACAATGTGTTTGTTATTGTAGCTCTTTTGATATTTAATCTTTAGACATAAATAAGTGCATTGATATTGAATATTCTTAGGGGAGGATTGTTTATCTACTTCAGACTGGTTTTCTGAGGCATACTCCAAACCTCTGACATTTTGGAAAAGTGAAAGATTTTATTTCCAGTCTTCTTTAGAAATCAGGCTTTACATGTAAACTACATTCATCAAAGAGAAATCTGTGGGTGGGGAATGCCTTCCTATTCATTTTCCTGACAAACAAGTTAACCAAGCCATTTATTTTCCTGTGCAAACAGTGATCAGAGTTTCTACTCAGTGTCATCGTGGCTCATGATATTCTGTTTTATTCACCTACAGATTATGGCTGATATTTTAGGATTATGAAGCCAGCAGTTGTAATAGAATCTCTTTAATTTGTAGAGAAAGCACTAAAATAACAAAAACTTCCAGGATCAGGGTAGTCTGTGGATTCCTGTATAGATATGACTGATGTCTGGCTGATCTGAGCATGCTCATCTACACTTATTCTCCCTCTTTGAACAATAAGAGAATGATGGTGGGAAATTTATTTCATCCACATGACTGGAAATCTGATATATACAGAGAAATCACTGTGCATGTTGGGTAATTGGACATGATGTATTTCTTGAGTTAAATAAAAGCTACTCTAGAGAATGCAATTCTGATTTACAGTATAGAGAAAAATTAGGGTCTAGATCAATCACGAGAATGGCAGACTCTTTTAATACATTTCCTTTCATGTAAAGTATCAATGCATACAACAGATGCTATATAAGCTTAAATAAGCACACACAAAATACAAAGTGATGACCAGCCTGTAGCAAGAAGAGGAAAATCACAAAGAAAAAGAAAAAGAAAAATTAACTACTATGAGAATCGAGCATGTTGCATTCTGGCAAGACATGAATGGAGACTTCCACAAAGTGCAAACCTAACAGTGAAAAAAGAACCAGAAGATACTTGCCTTCTTTCCTTCTGATATAGGGGAATGAAACTCCCAACTTACCATATGTCCGGTATGCGTTTGTGTTCTCTAAAATTGAAGAATAATTTTAGGAGCAACGGAGGTTAACAGCAGAACATATTTATTAAAAGAAAGAAAGTGTTTCTGTGAGAGAGAGACAGAAGGGGTCCAGAGTGGGTTGCCAAAGACTCTGTCTTTTCTAGGGACTTTTATAGAGTAAAACCACAGGGTGAGACAGGTCCAAGGTGAGGAAAACCTGGGAACTCTCAAGGTGGGCATAAGGTGGGACAGAACTATGGTTACCCAATAAGATTAATTGTGAAATTAATCAAATCAGGGACAAATGGGGAAGCAAGTCACACAGCAAGCAAGATTCTTATGGAGCAGTGACTCTTCCTGAAGAGGGTTGGAATGGTGACTCCTGGCTTCCTCAGGGTGATAGAGAACTATTTAGAGTATCAATCCTTAGGATATAGATGCATTTGTTTGATCTTTTGTCTTGAGGCCTGGCCTACAGCAGGAGGTGTCTGTCTTCCCCACAGTTGTAAGGTATCTGGGCTTCTGCACTGGTTCCTTTGAGGACCTAGGCCTGTCTGACTGCCTACAATATTTCTACTAACTCAACTGCCTGTAACACTTATTTCCTTCTTTCCTTCATTTCTTCCTTCCTTCATTCCTTTCTTCTTTCCTTCCTTCCCTCTTCTTACACCCTCTTTCCCTTTCTTTCCCATTTTTCTTTTCTTTTGCTTCGCTTCTTTATTTTTTTCAAGTGACCCAGCTTCAGCATTACAGCAAAGAAAAGCATTAGTATCAGAAATGTACATTTAGCTAGTGTGGAAGAAAATGAATCATTGTTCTCCAATGCAGTTTTTCTGAAAGCAATTTTAATGGACAATTTATCATAAGCTATGTGAATATTTTATCTTTTTCTTCTCTATGCAAATAAATATGCGTCATGTAAATGAATTTATTAATATTTAAACTATTTGTTTAGATTTTAAATTAATGATATAAACTTTGACACTGGAGGCATATAATCAGTAAGGTAGATGCTTTTAGAGAAAGCACTAGTGTAGAGTGCATCCTGATCCTCCAGCATCTCCATCACTGCAATAGGAAGAAGCTCCTCCTTAGCCATTTCCGTGATGGAGTTGGAGAAGTTTGGCTCAAAGCCACTCAAACAGCTCTCCACGTGCAGGTGAAGCCATGACACTGGATGCGAAAGTTTTCATTCATAAAACCTGGAGAGGTATTGTCATTGACAACCAAAACTGATACTTTGAACATGACAATAAAAAGATTAAATTTTCTTAAATTAATTGATATGTTTTAAAAAGCAATTCCTTCAGATACTAAATGACAAAAGTGGACATATAACAGTTGTGCAAAGTAAGCCGCTCTATATACAGTTCACCTGTGTAGAATTAACATGCATGTATAATTTAGTATATTAAGAAGCAAGTAATTGCAACACATAATTTATTAAATAATTATTTGAAATCTTCAAATTTGAACATATGAGAGGGTAATTGATTTTTGTAATCTCATTACAGATGTAAAGACATTTCAAAATATACATTTATAATCTTTACAAAATAAGATACTTCTGAATTTATGCCATAATGGAAATAGAAATGCCTTGAATTTGACAGGTAATAAAATACTCTTCATTAGCCAATATTGCTAATCTTTCTTTTTCAAAAAATTAGTAAATTGTGCCTAGGTAAAATATCTCAATACATCTGATTAAAATAAAGGAAAATAAATATATCAAATAGGATTATAAAAATGTATATTTGATTATAATTGAACATTTAATATTTAATTAGAATAAACAATATCCTGATTATCACATTTCAATGGAAATATTATTGAAGGTTTAATATTCAATTAAAATAAATATAATCTGCTCATGTGTCATTTGCTTCCAGTTGTTATGAATAAAAAGCCAACAAGATACCTTTAGGTCTGTTATATACTACTATGTTTTAAGTTTTTGATCTAGTATAAAAAATAATTTTCATTTTGAGAAGCAAAATCATTGTTTGCAGAATATTGTTGTTCTGCATATTTGGACTTTGTAATAAAACCAACTTTCAAAAGTCACTTTCCATAATTATGGCCAAAAGGAAGCCTAGTCATGGTGGCTAATGGCTTGTTTTAGAAATACATGCAGTAGAATTCTATTCCAGACAATGACGTATTTCCATGTTAAAATTTGGATCTAAGGCTCTGTACTCTCTAGTGGAGTGGTCAGCTAGTAAATTAACAGCTGGCTTATTGTTAGGAGGCAGGGCATGGTTAGAGGTGGGTCACTGGGGATCTGATGTGCCAGAGTGTCATCTCCGTCCCTTCCTCCCTTTTCTCTCTGCTTCCTGGCTACCAAGACATGAGCAGCTTTCCCTTGGGGTAGACCCTTCCTCCACACTGTTTCTGTGCTTGAGCCTGATGACCATGGAATGGACCCATTGAAACTGTGATCAAAACAAACCTCTCCTTCCCTATGTTGCAGCTTTTGTGCAGTGTGTCACAGAATTCAGAAAGTGACTAAGACAACCTTTATTTTACTTCTGTTTCCTTCTAAGCATAGTGCAGATTCTGGAAATGACACAAGAGAGAAAGAAAGAATGCCTCTGAAAGATGATGGAAAAAGATGAACTAAAAAGTGAGAAATGGAATAACCCAACAGCAACTTCTCTTGTGTGTCACACTTGCCTGAAGAAGACTTCCAGACTAATATTATTTTCATCCCACAATCTAGAAGCAAAGGGAACTCACATAGGCTTCTCTGCCCTTGAGAACAATGAGAAGGCACTCAATTGAGATATCCGCTAACAGTTGGAAGAAGTAACTAAGCCTGAGAATACCTTCTGTACTGAGAGCCAAAAAAGAAAAACAGAACCAGAAAGTATTACCCAGCATAACAAATGGCCTACCTCGGAAGGTTCTTTATCCCTTCCTTCTACTCATTGACACCAGAGTACTTAGGGAATATCGATGGGGAATTCCATCACCATCCTCACCCACTCAACATCCCATAAATTTCTCTGGGCAAACCCCTACCACCTGTTCAGGCAGCACTCACAGGATCTAGTGGGGTCACAAAGTATTCCAGATAAACCAAACAAACTACAGTAACAAGCAAAAAGAGAAAATTGACCTAGTATTGAGATCACAGTGTATAAAAGTGATTTTTCACCTACATAGTTCTCTTACCTATCTTGTTTTTGGTTCTCAAGAATAACTGTGCAATGTACCAGGAATGTAATTTTCAAGGATAGGAAGACATTGGATGAAATAGCCCAGACTGAGCTGCTCTTCCCACTGGAAATGTGCCCTGGAAAGACTGATCCCAGTGTTTCACACGGTAGGGCTCTTCTGGGAATTCCCTCAGCCATGGTACAAGTGAGGTAGATGCAATTCATCTCCATTTGCCTTTGCCACTCCCTCGAGACTTCCTGCCCTGGCAGACAATGGACCCAAGACTTTTCTTGTCCTGCTTACCTGTAATAATAAAACCCCCTCCTATATCTTGCATCAGTGTATATCTGTGTGATTTGCCTCACAACTTGCAGAAAAGCGGGGAACCAATGGAGAGTGAACCAGTCTTATATTTTGGCTCAGGGAGCTAAATTCTGCCTGACATTAATATGATTTATTGGTGAAGTGAGAGGGACCATATTTCTCAGTCCGTAAGAGACTAGAAAAGTCAGCTATGAGCTGAGGGGCTGGAGATGCAGCTGGATGTCTTAAGGGGTAAGGACAATGGTAAGTGTAACGTAAGTCACCCTACTCCAGATGTGAGTGAGCTGGCTGAATGGATTGCAATAGCATGAAAGCAGTGTGGACATATGAAAAAGTAGTTCAAAATGCCCTTGTTTGGTGGCATTTGCATGCTCATTTATGCTTGGGTCCAGAGAGCTAAAGAAATGGGTACTCAAAAGGACTCAGGAATTGGAGAGAGAAAAAGAAACAAATACTCAGTCAGGGCCTGTGGCACTTGAGAGAAAACCAGCACACTCAGTGAGCTTCCACAGTAGTATTTTCACAAACTACAGAACAGATATGAAGACCAGGGAAGACTCATGGAACCTGTACATCTCAACAAGTGTCACGCTGCATGCTATGGAAATGGCCTTGAAGGCTTCCAACTTCTGTGATATCTTGGTATGTTTTCACTGCCACATGGACAATTACCAATGATCTTGCCATCTGGTCAGAAAAATGGCAATCGAGTGACTGGACTGTTAAAGATTCACCTGTGTGTGGATTGACTATGATACAGCTTGCTCTCTGGAAGTGACAAATACATGTCGCTGTTACAAATCTCAGTACCACCACTCCCAAAGGCAGAAAAGCACAGATTCAAGAGGCTAAACAAACTCCACATAGAATAAGCATATACATCACTCCTTGCAATTAAATGTTTAAAAGCTAAAGACAAAGTCACAAAAGCAACCAGAAAACAAAACAAAACAAAACAAAACAAAGACAATGTATCACCTACTGAGTACCACTAATATGGCAGGCAATAGATTTATTGAAGGATATGTGTTGAATTATCACTATTAATATTGTGGTTGTGATATTATACTATTGTTTGAAAAATGTTACCTTTTGGAGAATTTGGACAAATTTCATTCTCTGTATTATTTCTTATAAATCTGTGAGAAAGTATAATTTCCATTAATACATATAATGAATCAGAAATTACTGTTAACTTTCAGAATGTGGTACCATGACTATATGATTACCTTCATTATGCAGGAAAGTAGTTGAGCAAGTGAAAAATATAATACTCATATTTAAGGAAGCCAAAACTAACAACAGAAAATTAGAAAGCTTATTTACTAATTAGAAGCAAAAACAAGCAAGTCAAGAACTATAAGCTATGAGACATTTACTCTGTTAATTATCTGTCTTCTGAATTTGCTCAGTATCTAACTACTTATTTTTATTACAAATAGAAAGATTTCTAAGCAAAACAGGAGATACAACAAGAAAAAAAGGAACTGACATTTTTGTTCGTTAGAACAAATACAAAAATGTCGTTCATAAGCATGGTTTGTGGTTTTCTGAGGCATTGTTTTTAAGAAGTCTAAGAGAAAATGCATTTAAAAGTCAGTCATGCAGAAATGAAATCTGAACAAAGAAATTTTTGGAAAAGAAGAAAAAACACCATAAAAAACTTAATGCATGAAAATAACATATAAAGAAAATGAACGCTTTGCTATCACATTTGGAGAAAATGAGAAGCTGATTTCATCCCCATGGATTAAACATGAAATTGATAGAGGTCAACTAGTAAGAAGTTCTGACAAAGTGTTTGTTGGGGGAATCTGGGAAACAACATTAGTATATATTAGGAGATGGAAAAAATAAAAAGTATAAACTTTTAAGGAAAGCAACAAAAAAAGTATTTAGAAATAATTACTATTTATTCTCCAAACAAACTTAGAGGTTACTCAGAACTTTATGAATTCAGCCTGTGTGGCTTCTCTCGAGCATTCTTGAAGATTCACGACTTAAAATTGTGTAAATCTAATTATGTTGTTATTTCCCAAGCCAATATAAATCAAACAGACAATTTTAAACCTAAAATTGGTAATAACTATGTAATTTCATGAGGATAATTTCAAATATATTTATATCTTAAAATGTTTCTAAATTTAAATATAAGAATGATGTTTGTTCACTGACTGAATCTACTCAGCATCAAATTTTGCTCAAACTGAGCTTTAATATGGATGAGAAGCATCTCAGCTTTTCAGTATAAGACTTGGGCAACAGAAGTCCTATTATTTTTTTTCTTCATAACTTTCAAGGTGTCACTGGTACTTCAAAGAGTCCTTGAATCACCATTGATAAACAGAAAGTTAATTAAGCAGACTCTCAGAAAGGTTAAATAATTTCCTCATGAAAAGCAACAACTAGAAATAGAATCCTTAAAAAGAAAACAAAACTTTTGTCATGTATTTTCTTTAATGTACACTATTCTCTGCCACTTATCTCTTAGACAACAGTATCTAGATGTATTTAATACCCTAGGAATTAAATTAGAAGGACAACTTTCAACTGTATGGAAAATTGTTTTCATTTTTCTTTTAGATTTACAATTTGTATATCAATTTCATATACTTATTTTTTAACAATTTTGATATCTACTTTGTAGTGCATACTACTTGATTCTATTCTAATGTTTTGTAATGCATATCATAAATTTCACTTATTATTTCTTTATGTTCAGTTTATATTTGCCCAATTTAATTACCAAAATGTCAATTAACAATGCAGATGTATAATTCAGGACTCCAATCCAGTGCACCTAAACTAGATTTCACAACTCATATGTTTAATGATTATTAAATGCCATGTACCATTTGCAATGTCTAAAATTGGAGGGAAATATTAAATAAACATATGATTGAAATAATGGGTCAACAATTAATGACAGGGGAAATTCAAAAGTACTAAACATAGAATCATAACTAAATTTGGAATTCAGAGTGGCACATGATTATTCAGTTTAGGAAAAATGTGTGCATGTAAAGTATTAACTGCAAAATTTCAATTTCAGAATGACAAAATGTCTCATTGTAGTGGCAAAAAGTTACAGCTATAGAATTAGAAGTAGGGCAGGAAATGTTTTCTATGTATGTTAGCAAGGATAAATCATCATGATTTTACTGCTTCATCATATGTGTTTTGTCTTGATGGGCTTTTAATATCTTGTAGAAAACAAATAAATCTGTAAACTTTGACTTTTACATAAAAAGCACGTTAAGTTTTCTGTGACAATAGATTGAGAAGGCACAAGAATTAAAATTGTATAATTAGGTAGATTATGTAGCACGCTAGGTTAAAAATTGTATTTGTTCCTAAATTTTTTGTTGTGTTAGAGGTTTCTGTATGATCTTCAACAGGCGATAAAGGCCCTCTTGTGTATTTTGATAAACATATCTACAACTGAATCTAGTGCCTGCCTGGCAAGTACAAGGTCCTGAGTTTGATTCCTGGTAGAAAAAGGAATTAAAGAAATTAAATAAACTTTACATTAGAGGCACTGATTAACAATTAGAAGTGTAAGAATAGAAAATGTGATTCTAGGAACATATTTAACATGAGAAAAGGGTAAAGTAAAAGAGATTAATGAACTGGAATATTTTCCAGTTGTGAGGCAGATTCACTGTGCACTACTGACCACCTTGTTGGAGTTAGGCAGGGCAGGAAACCTCCGCACAAGGAATCCTATGGAGTCTGTAACTTATAGTTGAGGAGAGACTGACAATAGAAACCTAGAATTCACTGTGATCCACGTCGCTGTGACTCAAGATTACAGCAGAGGTGGATAGAATCATACATACGTCCGTGAATTTTACCATAACTGAAAGACCCTAAAATGTACCCCATCCTAGGTGTCATATTTCACATGCTTCACTCATCCTTGAGTTAAATTGTTGAAGGGTATCTTAGCTAGAGTTGGGCTGTAGCAATGCCCAGGCTGCTCAAGCCAGCTCTTTTCTATTTCAAGATGTTGCATTCCAATATATTCTATAGATATTCTTGGGAACTACATGGGAGAAACAGGCAGAGAAAAAGAACTGGGTCTGTTTAGACTTATTGAAGGCAGGGGATTTGTAGAAGAATAGTATGTTCGCATTGGCATCATTAGAAATCAAAGAAAGTGGAAATAAACAAGTGACAACAGTACAACTACCACTAAAAAAAACAAACAAACAAAAAAAAAAACTCTGGTTCAGATTATGTGTCAAGCACAAATTGAAGTGTTTTGCATGGTTAACTCATTTAATCTATGACTCGAACAATATTTTTCTTTTTCTTGTCCCTATATAAACTTATTTGCTCCACAAAGGTGACAAGTATTGTAGGTATTATATTTTCCTTGATTTCTAATAAAAACTTGTTTAAAAAAATAAAAAAAAGAGGTCTGTAATAGCATGGAATTGATGCAACCAGGACCTGCACTAAGCTTATCTGGTATCAGAGTTGGCATTCTTTCATTTTATGAGAAATGTTTAAAATATAATATGGTAAAAACAAAAGCAAGGAAAGAGTCTTCACAGATGAAGTAGATGTGTCCATCATTGCAGACAGAATGGTTAGAATAGCCAGTGAAATATGACCATTGCAGTTAGTAATAGTGGTGCCTTTGGTGACCTAAAAAGGACAGTCAATTGAAGTTCAGGGAATAAAGAATATGCCAGACGGAGGAAAGTTGTGAGCTAGTGGGTTTTATAATGGTAAAGATTTAAGTAACTTTGCAATGACGGTAAAGAGAATTCTAAATTGGAAAGTCTGAAGATGGGTGAATTAGTGATACAATTAATGATTTTAGATTTTTAAGAGTTCAGAAAGGATAATATTGAAACAAAGTCAGTGAGAGTAACTGATAAAGAAGCATACGTACATTGTTCATTGTAATACCCCTAGATGTTGATCCTCACAATGAATAATAGACATTTGATATTTCAAACAAAAAAAGCACACAAAACTTCACATTTAAATAAAATTATCATGGGATTAGCTAAAGACTCTTAAGTACACATTTATTTTCAATTTTTATTTTATGTTTGCAGTTCATAATGGTTACATTTCACCTAAGGATTTGGTATATGTACAAGATGCATCTTAATTATTTTTAATTTCCTTCCTCTTCATTCCTCCATTTCTTTCTTCTGTTATTTTGTAGTTTTGTTTTTGCTTTTGCAAAAGATATATCTCCCCATTTCATATTATCTATCTTTTACTTTGCTATATATATATATATATATATATATATACTTAAATATGGTCACAAAATGTATTGTTTTCTTAAGAATGACTCAAGTTTATCCTTCTTTATGGCAGAGTAGTAACCCACTTATATGAAATTTCACTTTTTTCCCCCAGTACCGGGGATAAAGCTCATAATCTTGTGCTTGACAGGCAGGTGCTTGTGCCACTGAGTTAAATCTCCAACCCAATTTTTTTTTTTTCCGAACCGACAGTTGAACTCATGAGGTCGCGTTTGCCAGGCAGGCGCTTGTGCCACTGAACTACATCCCCATCCCTAAATCAAACTTTCTTTATCCATTTGTCAGTTGATGGACATACAGACGGCTTTCAAAATTTAGCTATTTTTAATTGTGTTCCTATGAACATGGGTATGAATGTAACACTGTAACATGAGGCATGCCTTACATGGGGTCATGAGCTTATATACTTAAAAATATATAGTTTTTTCTATATTCATGAGTTGAACTACACTTCATACAGACTTGTACTAATTGGTCCAAGAAACTTGCTTACGCCAAAGAAAAATTAACAGATGCACAAAGAGGACTAGGTTAAAAACAAAGTCTACTTCCAACTAGAAAACCTTACAGAAAATATAAAAGTATAATAAAATAAATAAGCTGTTACATTGCATTTTAACCAATTTTAGTAAAATTATAGAGTACCTATAGTAGTTTTAGTGATAAACAACTTTCATGAAAACATCATTTTGATTTATGAGTAGATGAATTTAGTGTCTGAAAAATTTCCGCAAACTTTGCTATTATTTGATATGGAATAACAAGGGCGAAAAAAGTGATGCTGAATGGATAAAAGGGGTGACTGTGAATATGATCAATGTCTGAATTTAAAAATATTGCAATAAAATACATTCTGCCATCAGTCCCCCTCAAAATACTCTCCATTACCTCAAACATAGTCATCACAGCATTCTCGTTCCTATCTGAAGCAGTTACGGCAGTCCTCCTCCATGTCTTTGCAAAGCATGAACCAAGACCATAAGGAACACTGCTGCCACGGGCCATTCAGCACAGCGCAGGCTTGGGAAAATGGTAATTTGTCTCATCTGACACTTTATTCACCGGATCTGACACCAGATAAGTTCTGGCTCTTCCCCAAAGTAAAAATGGTCATGACGGTGGAATGTTTTTAATAGGTTTAGGATATCAGGGCAGCCACGAGAGTGTTACCAGAGATCTCACAAAAAGGAACTTTGAGAAAACCCTCAGAAATTAGCAAGAATAATGCTCAAAGCCAAGGGAATATTTTGAAAGGGATTGATTGCAGTGTGTCTTTTAGTGTACTAATTTTTACTTTAAAACATTGTTTTTCAATCACACCTTGTACTTAAGCTAAATTCTTAAAAATAAATAGTTCATCAAAACTTGGAAAACATGATAACGTAAGTACAAGTATCTAAGGTCTTACTGAACAATAAAACAACTGATTGGACCATGGAAAGCAATCTATCAATACATGAGCATAAAATGATCATAGTAATAACTTGTATGAGATACTTTTTGATAACGCATCTTCATAGTTATAATAAAATTTGCTAAGTGATAGAAATAATGTTGAGTCTAACATACACATTATGTTGATTAGTCAAGTGAAAATCCTGTATGTATGTTCTTTTGAGAAATCTGTTTTTACAAATACCAATACATTTGGTTATTAATTTATAATCACATCCCCAAGCACTCCAGCTGAAAATTCAACCTACAACAGAATTTTATAGTTTATGAAACTTTGATTAATGCTGCAAAGACCACTGTGGCTTTATTGGAATGTGTTTATAACTTTCAAAGATTTTGCATTGGAAAGCACAGCACCGTCTATGAAGAGGCTTAGATTTTGTCATCACAGAAAGTAGAATGTGTGAGTGTATATATATATCTCCAATATATTCAAAACCTATATATAAATCCTCTCTCTATATATATATATTTAATATATATATATAATGTATAAGTACAAATGTTTTCAATGTTTTACCTATAATAAATACTAAATATAGAAAACACAAGTATAATATTAAAATGGCAAGAATGAATATTGTATTCCTAGTGATAGCATTATTTTTATATTAAATGTATTAGTTTATGTTCTTGTAGACATGCTAATATCTTATGGAGCAGCAGACACAAAGATCATCTTCTGAAGGAAAATATACAATGATTACTGTCATTGCACTTGGATATATATAAAAGGAAAGACTGCTGAAGAGAAACAAAACAAAGGAAGAAAACACTGAGTTTAATTTGTAAACTGCTTTTTCCTTTCACAGTAAATCATCACAATTGTTTATGATAGCTTCAATTTAGCATATTTCTTTAAAAACTTTCTGAAAGAAGCAATAGAGAATTCTTATGAGACTGTGAAATTTCTCTCTTTCCATTAACTTACCCATATTCTTGAAGAAATTATGTTATAGACTTTGTGATAATTCATGGTTAGAAAAGATGTGTGATAGCAAAGCAATGTGTTGTTGAGATACAGATAAATAAAGGATAAATAAATAATTGAAGAGTTTTGGACAGCTGGATGTCAGTAGCAATTGAAGTAAAGGAAGTCATACTGTGAAGCTGTGAAGAACTAAAGCATCTTGTTCTTCTAAGCTGACAGGATAATGGAGAAGATGGAGTAAGATAATACATATATTACCATGAGTGCTTTCCTGTGACACATGATTCACTCAACTGGAATTTATTATTTATATTATTTATGTGGATTATTGTAAGTGCCTTCTATTACTAACAATTTAGAAAAATTAAAGCTAGGCCAAGAAGACAAAATAGCTGTCATACAAACCATTTTTTAAAACTTTGAGTATTATTGAGTATTAAACTTTCTGTTACTCTTTCTTTGCACATCTTTCTTTCACAAAGCCAAAAAAAAAAAATAGAAATGAAATCTTAGAGCACATATCCTTCAGCCTTATCACAATTTTGTAATTCTTATCCTGCGATCTCTTTAACAAGGCAACACTGAGAATTCTTTTGATTAGTCACATTTCCGCTTTTTGAAATACTCAATTTTTACTTCAAAATTGCACATTAATACATTTTATAATGTACCTATAAAAACTGATATACTTGTTCAACACTTTGCTTCACTCCAATAAATTGGATCATCAAGTAACACTTTATTTCACTTTCTATGAAAAATAACTGAGATTTGGAAATCTGTTTGTATTTGGGTAAATGAGAAAACTTATGTGCTTTATGCGACAGGCAAATTTCATTTTCTTATGCATGTGAGTGTCTACACATTCCTTCACATATGATTTTACTTATATGCAAACCCATGCGTTGTTTTCAATTACAGTCTCTACTATAAACATTATGTATCAGGGCTGGGAGTTTGGCTCAATGGCTTAAGCACCTCTGTGGCAGTTGTGAGGTTGTGAGTTCGATCCCCGATGCTGCAACAAACAAACAAACAAAAATTATATATCTACTACTGTACATGAATTTAATTGACAGATACTTTGCTGCTCATGGAGAGGTGCATCTTGACAGCACATTGAAAATCTAAAATGCATTTCGCATACTTAAATTGACAAACATCATATCTGGAAAAGCAGTGCACCGTAAGACCTCGACTGCCTACTATTGCAAGGGAGTTTTATATTACAGATGGCTAGCCTAGGAGGAGCATTCAGAATCAAAGATATGGGTTTCACAAGATTCACACTGCTTTTCCAGCATCAAAATGTACAGATAAAAATTAAAAAATAAGTCATAATGCAGATACAACCAATTATCACTTTGGAATGAGTTTTCCTTTTACTTCAGCAAGTAGAAGCTTTTAATGTATTTTGGTTTTATTATATGAGGCCCATGCTAGTGGAATCCTTTCTTTATAGATTCCAGTGTCTCTTTCCCTGTTACTTTTATCACAATAACAATTAATATTTTATTAATTTGAATAGTCAGCTTACTTTTTTGTTACCCTTTTGTAATGTTTGCATTCAAGAGAATTGTGTCGGGTAGGTATGGAGGCTAACTCCTATAAGCCCCATATTAAGGGACCCTGAAAATATGGTAGGTTCAAATTCCACCGGAAACTTAGTGAGATCCTCTCTTAAGACAAAAATTTAAAGGAACTGAGACTGTATCTCAGTGGTAAAACATTCTTGATTTGATTCTTAGTAATATAAAATAGTAATAATAAATTTCTCTAAATGAATTCCATGATATGAGTTTCTACATACTCACATGGCTATGGAAATCATATGTTTTATCAGAGCTTTAGAGTTTTAACTTTTACGTGTCATTGTGCAATCATTCCGTATTCATTTTTACATTGTGGCAGAGGACTCACATAAATTAAGAAATCAGTTAACAAGTTTTGTTTAGTTACATGTCCTTTCTACTAATATGTCCTAAAGGAGCATATGTAGTTTCTGCTTTGAATATAAAAATCTAGAAGAAGTTTTCTTATTTTATTAACAATTAAAAATAATACCACAAGATCATCTAAACAAACTCAAATATATTAAAGTTCAGACACAAAGGCAACAAATTCTATTATTTTGAAATCTAAGAAACACCTATCTTTAAGGGAAGATATGAACCCAAGCAGTTTGTCAGTTGAAGCAAAGTGCAATAATATGATACAGCAGTAAAAGTAGAAGGATTCAGTGAAAATTAGTAATGGATTTCTAAAAGCCATGTTCATAGTAAGAGTATGGAGAATAAAATGCCTCAGAAAAACTGATGAAAGATCATTTTACACTGGATGTGGTCTCTCATGCCTGTAGTCCCAGCACTTGGGAGGCTGAGGCAGGACGATAGCCATCAGTTGGAGACCAGCCTGGGCTACACAGCAAAACCATGTCTCAAAAAGCCAAAAACAAACAAAACAAAAAACAAAACAAAAACAAAGATTGCTTTATGCTGATTTACAGGTCCTTATCCCCTAACACCAGGGACTGATGGTAGAGATTAGGGGTAGACATGTGACTATGGAGCATTTCTGGTGGTAGCTCAGACACAAAAGAGAGAGCAACTGTTATTCAGTGGAAGAAACAAAATCTTATTGTTATCTCCTAGCAGTAAAAGATTCCTTGGGGGAGAACAACAAACCTTGACTCATTGTCTGTCACCTGCAGGATGCATATCTGTCCTTTAATTTAAATATAGATAATTTCATGAATTGAAATCTTTTCATGAAATCCTATAAAAAATTCAGATAATACAATTTCTAAAGATAAGTAAAAAAAAATCTGCTGAAAACAATTTTCCACCTCCTCATATAAGCAAAGTGCAGTTGATTCAGAACTAATCAGTGGGTGACACAGTGTGATGTTATATTTTAGAGTAAAATTATTCAGTTGTTGTCAACCAAAAGAGAACTGCAATTTGCTCCTGAAGAACATCTGCCTTGCTGTTGTCACAGCGCTGAAAACATTGCTTCTCAGTAAATAAATTAATGGATATATTGGAAATATGTATTTTGTACTGTTTTCTTGAGCAATGAAAAAGAGCCCTAAAGCACAGGGATTTTGTTTGTACATTAATCATTTAATGTTCCTAATTACATTAAACGTAAGAAATATTAAATTGCACATAATTTGACTCATTGTGATAAAACAATATCAAGAGCATTGGTTGAGACGTCTTGGGTTTCAAATAACAGAAAATGTGAGCAATCATAGTGATATTATATTATGGAACGTAAGTAATATTAATTTCTTGTGTTAATGCTTTCTATTGTAGCCAAGTGATGGCTTTGGCCTCACCCTGATGGTGTCTTCACCTGATGTCTCCTGTAGCTGTGAGGATCACATGCTCACATGACTCTAACCAAAAAGAGTAAAACATTCCGTTTTTTACAGTGTGGGCTATTTTCCCACACACCTCAATCAGCTAGTCTTCAGGTACTTTCGGATAAATCAGTGATGTAATTGTCACTTTGTTAATCCAAACCTACCAACTGTCCAACACATGAATAACATGGCATATCTTTTAGCAAAGCAGTAGGAGGAGAGCAATTGTCTTGGTGCAGCCATGTGAGATTATTTTAAATATTAAATTGTATGATTAAATATCAATGGAAATCTGTGATTATTATTTGGTTTATATAAGGTATGGGCTTTATCTATGAAGTAATTGACTATGGAGAACAGAAGGACTAGTATACTACATGACTAAGAGTTGAAGGCTTGACTATTTTGGGTTTAAAGAAAAGAATAACTTTCTCAGATTTGAATTATTATCATGTGGAAGAAAGTCCATCTAGAAGTTGGCTTGTCCATAGGTGGATGTGTACCCGTCCCAGCAGCAAGAGATGTAATCCTCTCTACTGTTTAAATGCAACAGATAATTAGTGGATTACCAGAAAATGTACTAAACCAGCTGCCACTCATAAGTCACTGGCCCTAGGTGTCAACCTCCTGGAAGATGAGAATCAGTGCAACAATTGGTCCTGTGAGAAATTTGGTAGTGTCTCCGAATTTTCTGAAATTCACAAACAGATCTTTCAGTTCACTAGACAGTGAATGTCTTGAAAGGTTTATGTATTAGAAAGACTCAATTTTTATAAAATGAAAAAAAGTCATTGAAAAATGTATATAATCTGTCAGTGACTAGCTATTGTAACTTTGAACTGTGGATTCTGGTAAGGCCCTCCTTCTCCAATTTCCAAAAAAAATATTCTGGCCTGAACCAGTTTCCATGAAGCTCTGTGAAGTGATTATGCTTTTTCAGAAACATAGATTCTAATATTTGATTCCCCAACATGTATTTCTCTACCTCTTGGTTTTTTGTTTAATTCTTCTTCGCATCTAACATTTTAATACATTTTGAAATATGTTATGCAGTGTGCTAATCAGAATAAAATCAATGGCATCCCTGAGGCGGCATCTTTCTGCACACCAGTGCTCTGCTCCTGAGTAGTAGGTAATATATTGGAGTCACAGACAAAAGATTGCTTTGCATGAGAGACTATGACCTACCAATGTCATTGGCTCATGAGAAAGAGTGGAGGCCACCCAGGAGCTGTGGAGAGGGAGCACCGCTGGGTGGAGACAATTCAGGAGAGGGAGCAGCATTACCCAGGGGAAGAGACCTTGTCCCCTCACTTGTAGGAACAAAAGCCTCAGGTTCCTGGGGAAAGAGGGTGGACACTGTCATCTGCAGGGCACGCATCTGTTCTTTAACTTAAACAGATTTTCATGAAACAAGATATTTTCATGAAACCTCATAAAAATTCAGATAATGAAATTTCTAAAGACAATGGTAAAATGTCTTTCAAAATCAAGATTTCACCTGTCCAAACAAAGTGTAGTTGTTTCTAATCTGAACATTGTGTGGCATTGTGAAATTGTAGTCTAATTCGCTGCCCATTTGTTTTGTCAATATTTCACACTTTATTGCTGATGGACATTTTCATTCATTATTTCTATTATGAAAAATGTCCCTAAGTATTTTTTTTACAAAACTCTGGAAAAATTAATTTTTAAATAATAAGGAGATAGTATATTTATTTATGAGGGTAGTTGTGTGCTTAACTATGTAAAAAGCCACCAGTAATTTGAGTATTTCAAGTACACTTCCATTTCAATGTCTACTTTAGTGAGATTATCATAGTAGGTATTTTAATTCAGACGTAGGGTAATCTGACTTTATTTATTTATTTATTTATTTATTTTTTTTTTTTGCGGCACCGAGGATTGAAGTCACAACCTCGCGCCTGCCAGGGCAGGCGTTTAAGGCACTGAGCCAAACTCTCGGCCCTGGTTTTTCGAGGCAGGGTCGCACTATGTAGCTCAGACCAGCCTTGCGCTCACGTTGTAGCCCAAGCCGGCCTAGAACTCACAATGCTCCACCTACCTCAGCCTCCTGAGTGCTGGGATTAAAGGCGTGCGCCACCACGCCTGGCTCTAATCTGACTTTAATTTGTTTTGCTTTGAAGAAAAAAGCTGAGCATTCTTTTGTTATGAATATTTTTCTGTTAGAGAAAGAAAGAAGTTCATCAAACCACTTAGTCATTCTCTCCTTCTCTCCATTTCTATCATTATATAAAAAGTATTTGTACCATCTGAATAAAATTTGAATTCCAGTATATGTTTTGATAAATATACTCTTTCCTGGTCACTTCCTTGCATGCTTATTTTATTCACAGTATTATTGATAAACAAAAACTTTTAATACTAGTGAATTAAATATAGATGTTTAAATAGAGATCTATATTTTTGTATAGATTCCTAAACTGGTCGGGATGATTTATATTACTGATCATTTTGAATAATATTTTGATTTAGATCATTTGTATCTACACATATATTTTAGAATCTGTCATTTTTTATAAAAATCCAGTTAAATTTTGAATTTTTATTTCACCGAACCTATATATTTGAAATATATGTTGTAATATTGAATATACCAATTTATATATACTGAATAGCCTTCTACTGTCATAATTTTGAATTTACTTGTGAAGTTTAGATGCATCTTACAAAGATTTGAAGCACTGTATACAATTAAATTTGATTGTAATTTGAATCTATTTTATTATGTTTTCCAATTTTTTACCGGCATATGAAAGCTATTTTGTTTTCATATAATTAGTTTATAGTCAGCAATGTTGCTGATTTAACTGTAAGTTTTAATTTTTTGAAATTATGCAGACCTTTGATATGTACAATCATGCCATGTGTAATAGTTTTCTTTCATTTTTCAAAATAACTAATTTTATTTTTCTTACCTTTATCATGGAAAAAGACCAATTATAACTGTTGAAATCAAGTAATTAAAGAATAATTCTCGATTTATTTAGAAATTTACAAAAAAAGCATTGTTGTTTTACTATTTATTATACTACCTGTTGGTAATTCAAAGTAAATTTTATCAGGTAGGATATATTTACTTTTACTCTTTTTATTGGTAGAATTTTACCCTCAATAGATGTTATACTTTTAAATTATATTTGCATTTGCCAACTTTAGTCTACAGAATGAATTGCACCATATGATTTCAACTATTAAATTATCGTTTTTAAATATCATTTCTTTTAGCTGTAGTAATTTACATATTTCATGTATTTCTGTATTTAATTGCCAATATGGTATCAATGTTTTTGCTCATTTTTTGCAAATAAAGTCATAAAAGTTAGGGTCTGTAACTTTATTTTCTTGGAATGTCATTTACTATTTTTTTAAATCAGGGCTATACTTCTATAGCTAGAGATTTTTCCTTTTTCTTTTGTTATAGACAGTTAGAGTAATGTTTGTGTAGTATAGGTTTCATGGAATATATCAATGAAATGATCCATTTGCAGTGTCCTCTGTGGAAAGATTGCAACATCTTGTAAAGAGCAGTTCAGAGAGGTTTCTAGGAATCCGTTGGATAAAGCAGAACCATGAATCCAACCTTTCACTCGGGCAGCAGTTGCACTGGCAGAATCTCTGATGTGATAATTTTGAACTCTGAAGTATATTAAATGAATGCAATATACAAGGGAAAGCACAGGCAGTGATTTGCAGTTAATTTATGTCAGTTTCAACTCTAAGCCCAAGATATCCATTATCCCACTACAGAGTCAGTACCAGGCAGCATTGCGAGTGTACTCAGAGAGACTTGCATGCAACTTACTGCAGCCACCCTGGCCCTTTATGTATTGGGGATCTGTGTTCTAGTTGCTCACCATTGTTTATGATAACAAGTGCAGAAATGAAAATGGCAGCAGCTAGCCGGGCGTGGCGGCGCACGCCTTTAATCCCAGCACTCGGGAGGCTGAG
>RJWM01020729.1:0-36965 GCA_004363535.1 Dasyprocta punctata | reverse complement strand
AAAGGAGAGGAAGAGCAAGCCTCTTATTCTCCCTTATATTGTATACAGGCCACCTCCCCTCCAGGGCTAGTGTAGCACTTACAAAATCTCCTTGCCCTCCTCTTGCACAGGATGGGAATATTTACAAAGTAAGAACCCTGGCTCCCTGAGGAGTCTTAGTTAAAGGTGTAAACTTCTTAAGTTGACACAATGTATCAACCATAACAGGACACATGACCTGAAAGAATATATCCTTGTCACTGGATCTTCCCTTCTTTATCTGCTTCCTGGCTGCCTTGGGTTGGACACTTTTCCCATGCCATGCCCTTCTACTGGGCTATTTCTGTCTCAGAGCTAACCAGCCATGGACTGAATCCTCTGAAACAGTGAGTCAGAATAAACCTCTTCTTTAAATTGCTGGTATTGGGTATTTTGTCCCAGTGACAAGAAAGTGGCTAATACAAGGCCCCTGTTCAGCCTGTGTCTATATTCAATGTAGAGTCTCTCAAGTCAGATTTGGTGATTTTTTTCATGTTCATCACAAATTCTGATTGAAATAACACTAATTTGACTCTGCTAAACAGAATATACTGCAGCTCTGGTGTGTTTCAGTAACTATCTCATAAAGCAACATTAAGCACCACATCCAATGTTGGTCCATTGGGGTGTATAGTGTGAAGAGATATGAATGGCCTAGCTCTCTTACCCCAACTCTGGATGACTCTGAAAGTCAAATTCAGCTTCATAACTCTCTGTGGAGCCAAGTAAGGATATTGTGAAAATATCACAGCCAAGCTTTCCCTCTGTTCAACCATGCTTTCTCCTTGTCCTTTCCTAACCAGGCACTGATCTCAAGAATTCCTTCTAATAAAAGTCTACAGACTAACTGGAAGGAAGAAAGAAAGGAGGAGAGAGGGAGAAGGGGAAGGGAGAAAATAAGAGGGGAAGGGAGACGTGGGGAGGTGAAGAGAGGGGAAGGAAAGAAAATAGTGAGGACTTTTGAATGTTTAGTTAAGAGCAGTTGAAGAGCTACAAAGCAGACATTAAGGTAATCTTTTCTGCCTCTGTCAGACATTGGTTGGTTTCCATTACACACCTTAACTAGACTGTACCTCCCTCAAAATGAATTTAATTTAACCAATAAAAAGACAAAAAGAGGGACATAGGACATAAATGAAGTGTGCAAGTATACCCTCAACAGAATCAGCAAATCTAAACTCTCAGAGGTGTCTTACAGAACTTTCTGTGTCTCAGAAACCAACGTTTTAAGTTGCCAAACTGTCAGCGCTCCAGATATTATGTAACAAAGTCTCCTACCCTTTCTGATGAAGTGTGAAGTTGTCCTGGTCCTGGCTGCAAGAGCCTACCCCTTAGTCAAGCAACAGTTATTTGGGGCCTGCTGTATGCTCATCCTGGGAGCTCACAGCAGCAGCATGGGCATGGTAGTCTCAGAGGAGTGTGCACGTGTGAAGAGAGGCCCTGCTTCACTTTCCCTGTTCCATGCCTTCCAATTTCTTCCAGTAATAACAGGATAACAACACAACCGTGCCCGCACCCCAGGACACCAGCTACTACTCAATTACAGCTGATCCTAGCACCATTATTGAGCGGTTACCACATGCCAGACACATGGCTCATTTCACTCAATCCCTGTAACAACCTCACAAGATGATGAGTGCCATTTTCCAGGTGAGAAAACAAGTTTCAAGAGGTTAAATGACAAGTCAAATACCATGCAGAGCTGCTAGGCCAGCTTACGTGATCTGAGCAGGCCTCTGTTTCTATTTCAGTATAAATAAGTTGGTCTTGGATTTCTGTCACTTACAACCAAAACAGAGACATCCAACATAGAGAATTAGTGTGGTGGGCAAAGCATGAAACCACCAAACTGCAAGAGGCATAGGAAGCGGGGTCTGAGAAATTTCTGTTTCTTTATGTGTGTTGCTTTCTTGGGCTGAAAGATTGATGGTATTTTGGACTAAAGTAATTACTTCTGACAGTGCAGGCAATTTTTATCTATTTTATTATTTTGTCTTTTTTTTTTTTTAGTTTTTCTGCAATATGTGTATTTCTTACATAATTTTTTTAAAATTATGTAGAAAAAAATCAAAACAAACTCCAAAATGCTAAATGCTCATCACCACTTCACTGCTAACAATCCCAGAAAACACACTAGAGAGACCCTGGAGGCCGGAAGAGAAGACAAAATGTGTCTGGATAATATGCAGGAGATGTCAAAATTTTTCTGTTTCTCTCATTCTCTCATTTTCTTTTCTTTTTACCCCAATTTAAATCATAGTCTGCTTTATCTCGGAGGAAGTATATGAGACAACAGAAAACAAAAATAGCATGCAAGATGCTTTCTTTCCTGGCCTTTATTTCCAAGGCTTAAGTACTAGAGAGGACAGAAGAATTGTAGTAGAAGCAGGATATGTGGAAGATGTATGAACAAAAAGAATTTTCTTATGATTCTATTTTATTTTATTTTATTTTATTTATTTATTTTATTTTTTTTTTTTGGTACCAGGAATCAAACTCACAACCTCACGTCTGCTAAGCAGGTGCTTATGCTGTTGAACTGTATCCTCAGCCTTTCCTTGTGACTCTAAAGAGGCTCCCAGAAAGAGGATGGGGGCAACAGTCTCAGAGCACTAGCACCAGATGTTTAGGTTTACTTCCTTCTTCTACTTTTCTTTTCTAAATATATATTATAGAATTGCGTAAAGCAGTTTAAAACAACTCACTAGTAATTTGTGCAAGAAGAATGCAAAAGTATACACAGGAAGCATTATTATAAAGAAATATTTTAGCATCAACAAAAGAAGCCCCACCAACAGGAACCTTCCCCAGAAAGTGTTAGAAACTTCTAAAGAGATGAAAAGGTCCTCAAACCAAGGCTCCCAAGTTATTTCTATTTTGAAGCTACTTTTTTAACTTTATAGCTTATTAGAGACAGAGATTAAGTGAAGTGAAGTGGAGTCGTATGAAGATACTTTTGGTACTTTGCGTTCTGGAAAACTTAAGGTAATTGTACTTCATGTTTTTTTTCTGCATAATTGCTCTATCCTGGTTTCTGCTTCTCTGCTCATAGACGTCACCCACCAAGGAACCAAGCTGTGTTCTACACAGCCTTTCCTCCTGATCCCTTTCCTCCCATCCAAGGATCAGCCCAACTCCGCAGATAAATCACAGCCTCCTACCTTGTAACAACTAACTGACTAAATCCAAGGAAGAGTGTAGGACTGGGAGCTGAGAGATGGGAAAGGGCCTCATCTTACCATCTGACTCAATTGTGTGGACCTTAAGGTTTTTTAAAATAAACTTTTTATTTTTGAAGATTTTTTTTTTGATACTGGGAATTGAACTCACAACTTCACAATTGTCAGATAGGTGCTGTGCCACTGAGCTATATCCCAGGCTCAAACTATTTATTTTGGAATAATTTTAGGTTTACAGAAAAGTAATACAGAAAATTACCATGGACATCTCACTCAATTTCCCCTAATGTTAACAAAACTAACAAAACATTATTGATGCATTATGATTAACCAGACTTTATTCAAATGTCACTAGTTTTTCCATAACACCATTTTTATATTCCAGGATCTAATCCAGCATACCACATCCCATTTTATGATTTATTAATTTTAAATTTAATTTTTAGTTTTATAAAAGGTGTACACATTCACAGTTGAGAAAGTAAAATGATCAGAGATAACTTATAACAAAGAAAAGCAGCCTTCTGCCCAGGTCTTCCTTACCTCCATTTTCCTTCTCTCAAAGGCAAATAGTGTCAACTTTACCATTTCTTTCACCATTTCTCTCTTCTACCCAGCCACACTGGCCTCTGAATCATTCTCCAGACATGCCAGCCCTTTGCTCAGACTTTGCCTTCGTCATATGTCCTTCCCAACAAAGTCTGCCCCAACCACCCTACTTTAAATCGTGATACACCTTACATGCTCCCTACTTCTCTCTCTCTTTCTCTGCTTTGTTCTTTTTAACCCCACAACACTTTCATATTTATTTATTTTGTATATCATATCTCCTTTCCCTACTCAAAGGTGAAAACCTAGAACAGAGTCTGGCATACAATAAACAATAAATACCTGTTGAATAAATGAATGGATGGATGGATGGATGAATGGGAATTTACAGAAAAAGAAGTAGGTGAAGAGATAATAAGTTCCCTCCCCACCAGGTCTGAACCATCCCTATAATTCCCCTCCTGACAGAGCCTAACTCAGAGCCAGTAACAAAGGAAAATGTGGGTTTTCAGAGTTCCAGCCCCAATATCATACAATATAAAAGGATAATTTTATAGCTAGGAGATAAGAACATACTAAGTGAAATACATGCACATATACACCATTATCCCACACTAATCTTCTCAATACATTTATATTTCAATCATTTGTTAAATCTATATTGTTATTTATATTACTTTGATATAGAGTATTATCCATAGCTAAATCATCTAATGTAACATTATTACATTTCCTTTTTTATAAAACTCTGTTTTTCCTGGATTTATTAATTATTGTCTTATTTTTCTTTTTCTTTTTTTCTGTTTTTGTTTTTGTTTTTGTTTCTCTTTTTGTATTTTTGAGACAGGATTTCACTATGCAGTTCAGGTTAGCCTCACTTTGTAGCCCAGGCTCTTCTTGAATTTGCCACAATCCTCCTACCTCAGCCTCCCAAGTGCTGGGATTACAGGCATGTGCCACCACACCTGGTTTGTCTTACTTTTCTGTGTCTCAATTTTATGTGCATTTCATCCTGAAATTTTTCACATAAAACTCTAAGTACAAAAACACAGGAATCTGCCATCTTATTTCTTCTCTGAGCCATATCCTTTCCACACAATCCCCTGTTCTCTTGCCTTATAGTTTTACCTGTTTAGCTTCTTTATTCATAAGTTTAAATCTTCTCAATACATCCTCTCCATACAATTTTCCACATAGTCTAATATGTCAAATGACCCATCTGTTCTGTTATTTTCCTTCTTCTTGGAGCTGTGTGCCTCTTGCTCCAGGCTGCATTATTTTATTCCTGAGGCCTACTATATGGTTGTTGTTCTGGATCTACTCTTCCCCATCATCCTGAACATCCTACTACCTTTACTGAACCCAATATTTAGTGATCCCAATGCTCCTCTTTCTTGGTTTGTTTTTGTGGTTCACACCCTCTAGTATATTTCTGAGAAAAAAATATCATAGAGATAAATGTTTTCCTGTATTCAAACTGGTCTACTTGCAGACTTGATGGATAGTTTATCTGGGTTCAAAAATTCAAGTTGAGAACTACCACAGTATATTGAAAATACTGTTCTATCATCTTCTAATTCTTCAAATTGTTATTGGAAAGTCCTATGTTATTCTGCTTCCTTTTTTAAATTTTTTATTGTTTTGTCTTTTGAGTCAGGGTCTCCCTATGCAGTTCAGGCTGAACTTGAGCTCATTTTGTAGCCCAGGCTGGTCTTGAACTTGCAACAATCCTCCTGCTTCAGCCTCCAGAGTGCTGGATTTACAGACATGCACCCCCACCCCCAGCTCTGCTTTTTATATATGAGCTATTTTCCTTTTTTTCTGTGCTCCTCTCCGAACTCTAGGGTTTTCCTTGTTTCTTGTGGTGTTTGCTGATTTGTTTGCCTGTTTTAGTCTCTGGCGACTCATGACCTATTACTCATATGTGAAAAATGAGACTGAAAGGTTATTGGCAGTTCACTGTACATAAGTAGGGCTTACAGATTGACAAGTCCTGCCTTGATACAGGATGATTAAGGAGGGACTTAGGCATTTTATTGATGATTTTTTTTTATTATTTTCTCTTAGACTGGTCAGTTTACTCAGAGAAAAGTAATTCAGTGTATTTTAGGTATTTCTGATGAACTTAGTGTACTGAGGAAAAGAGGTCTGCTTGGCCTACTGACTTTTATTTAATCACACTCTTTCAACACAATACTTTTACTCTGCCTTCTGCTGTAACCTGAGTCCCAAACCCCAGTGCCTCTTCAGTTCAGCCTTCACGAGACTTGAGAAGGATGAGAGAGTGCTGGACAAGTAGAAAAGTGGGGTGTCCCTGCAGGTAGTCCAACATGAAGATTACTTTAGGGCAGGATCATCACAGCATGTTTGGGGGTCAGTGATGGAGCTGATGAAGACGATGGAGATGATGAATTTGGAGAGTAAACTGGAGCCCGATTATGGAGAGTTTGGGTCTGTTCTCTAAATCAGTGACTCTGATGATTAAAATCACTAGAGCTTTAGACTTAAAAAATCAGAACATCAGTGTGGATACCAGGAGCCTAATTTGTTAAACTTCCCACACAATTCTAATAACTAGTGTTGTTTAAGAAGCAAATATTTAGACATGAGAACAGCCATGCATAGAGGGAAGATGATATGAAAAGAAGTAGGGAGAAGAGAGCTCTCTATAAGAAGAAAAGCCTAGAACAGACCCTTCCTACCCAACCAGCTGAAGGAGCCAACCTGAATGACACCTGGCTCTCAGACTTCTCATCTCTTGAACTATGAGACAATGTATTTCTGTTGTTTAAGTCACTCAGTTTACAGTACTTTTTTTTGGCAGCCATAGCAAATGAATATATTTTTGGAAACAACTTCCTGGATCCCAAGTTTTCTCTAAGTGACCCTTCCGAGTGGTTTGGAAGCAGTGATTGCCGATTGACGTTTCCAGCATTATAGGAAATTTTCTACCTGAAGAGTGAACGGGGTAGCTTTTCTGTGTCAGCAGCCAGTTTGTGGACCAGACTGCAGCTAAAGCTCCAGAGGAAATAGGAGACTCATTTTTGGGGGGTCATTAACATCCCACTAGTGGTTCCAGAAGGGGAGAAGCTGCAACAGATGAAACAAACTACAAAACAAAAAACACAAACCCTGACTGTCATTTAGTGTCTTGGCCTGTGCTGAAATAACTAACCTCTTTGGCTAACCAAAGAATTTCCAAGAATCCAATATATCAAGGTCAATGGCATGACAGCTAATATGACTTCATGCAGCCAGGGACAGGTGAACTTGTCCCAGAACTCATTCTTGGCCTCCCTCACATTCCTGCCCAGCTCAAACCTATGGCCAGCTACTTAGTGCTGCCCTTGGCCCCCTTGGACCTTTTACCTGCCAATGTTCCCAATGCCAACCCTCACTCTAGGTCACCCACCACCTGCTCACTCCAGTCCCGCCAAGTTTGCTGGAAAAAGTATCCCAACTGTGATGGCGCAGGGTCTGCTATATACTCCCACTCCCCAACCACATCTGATCCTTTCCTGTTCCCAAGGCTATCGATTTGTACTTGGCTTCCTGTTGCTTCCTTCCTGGCCCCTGCAAAGACTTCAAGTCTCCAGCTTTATCAGTCAAGGATTCACTTTAATCTTTCTTGAAGTAAAAGCTCTCCCAGCATATACCACCTTAGACTTTCCCTCTGACCACATCAGTCCTCTCCTAGCTCTCACCTGCTCCAAAGGAGAGGCAATATGCTCATTACCTTGTCCAGGCAAAACCACCTCTGGGTCCCATTCCTCAGTACAACATCAGCAACGTTATCTACTTTACATAAACACATACATACCATTTTATTTACTTTCTATAACTTCAAAATTCTCTGCTTTTTTTTAAATCCTGCATGCTCAGGTCTCCTCCAGAAAAAAAAAATTGAATGATGTTAGTCTTAGTTTTATCACTCCTTTAGCTATTTACAAATTTCTTTTTTTTTTTTTTTTTTTTTTTTTTTTTTTTTTTTTTTTTTTGTCTTTTTGAGACAGGGTCTCACTATGCAGTTCAGGATGCTAGGCTTAAACGCACTTTGTAGCCAGGTTGGCTACAAACTCACAGCTATCCTCCTGTCTCAGCTTCCAGAGTACTGGGATTACAGGTGTGCACCTCCCCAAGCCTCTTTCTATTTTTCAAATGTCCAAATGTTTCCAAGAACTTGCTGTTCCTTTTTGCAGCTTTTTAACTCTCTGCAACCTAGATTTCAATCTCTGCCATTCACTGAAATTTTTCTTGATTTTCTCCTTTGTTATTTTTAAATAAATTTGAACTTTTAAAAAGCTGCCAAAAACGTGAGGAGTTCCCACATATTCTTTACCAGCTTCTCCAAACATTAACATGCTACATAACCAGAGTACATTTAACAAAACAAGGAAATTAGCATTGTTGCAAAGTAATTAACTATAGACTCTTAAAATTTCAACTATTGTCCCATCATTGTCTAGTTTCTAAAGCCATTCTTTTAAAAATGGTTTTCATTAAACTCACCATAAAGAACTTTTTTCAAAATGTCTTAAATTCTGAATATAAAAGTAAGAAATAATGAATGGAAAACTTAAAAACTATAAAAAGCTATGAACAAGAAAATAATCTCCCTACAATCTGATCAGAGATTAAACTATTGAACTACAACACAAGGGGCAGAAGAACGTGGTGAACACCACCACCACAGAGATATCATCAGCAAAATTTAGACTATGAAATTCTTCAAGCAAAAATAAAAAATCAAGGAACAGTAAAAGAGATAAAAGGGAAACCTGTATCTTAAGAGATTTATGAGATAGAGTAATCAATTGCAATGTGTAAACTTTGCTTGGATTCGAGTTTAAATATACTGCAAAAAATTCTAAGACAGTAATCTATGAACCATGAATATTTATTTGGTGATACTAAAAAATTATTATTAATTTTTCAGTGTGATAATCATACAATGTTTATACAAAGAACCCTCACTTTACTCACCAGTGTAAACATCAGGCTATCTCCCTGGTGCAAGACATTGAAAGAATAAGTAAGTTTTAAAATAGATATTGTGAAATCAGAAGAAATTGTTCAAAAGGAAAAAGGAACTAGGATGGGTGAAAGGGGAAAGGATATTAGGAAAAAGTAAAAATGCAAGTCAGTTATACTATTACCGTCTCTTAGTTCACCAAAAAGGAAGGTTTGTGCTAACATTGATTGCAAAAATTTTTATGCTCATATTTTGTGCCCTGAGCAACTACTTTAAAGATAACAACATGACATGTAATGTATTAAATATTGCTATTCTCCTATTATTTTATTATGAGATTCTGTTTTATCTTTTTACCATAAAACACAAAAAATTATTTAAAATAACATTCATTTTTAGAGATGTCTATGGAATTACTTACGAGTGGGGGAGAAGGTGAGGATACAGGTAAAACAAATTGGCAATGTACTAACAATTGGTGATGCTGAGTGATGGGTGAATCAGGTTCATTAAACTCTTTTCTCTACATTAGTGTATGTTTTAAAATTTTCTATCATGACCTACTTCTTTAAGAAAAAAGAAACCCTCATTTCCTGTTTCTCATAATAAGGCTTTATCTTGATACACACCTATTAAACAAATATTTATTTAAGCATCTATTTAAGCCTGGGGTTAGTAAATATGTTCCTTGTCCTCTCAAAGCTTACAGCCTAGTTTAGAAGATAATACTTTTAGAAGGAAAACTGAGAACAGTTTAGGGCAATATTTTAGCAATCTATCTAATCATCTATAACCAAATTCCATAGTGCAGAATCCAGAAAGACAGTTTCCTGGGTGGGCAAGATGAGGAAGGGTCTGTAGGAATTAAAAGTGAGGTGGAGAGGGCTGGAGGCAGAAATCTTTACTAGAAGACTGAGCTGGCCAAAAGGTAGGCAAATGCAAGGTTAAAAAAGTAGAGACAAGAATAATTTTACAGAAGAGTCATTATACCTACTTTCATGGGGTGGGGGGTGAACTAAAAGCAGCCTGTCAACTACTTGGCTAGTAATTTTTTTGCTGGTGGACTACAAGTAGATGACAACAGATGCTGGCTGCATTGCCCACATGTGGCAATTATCACAATTATAAACACTGGGGAATAATATTTATCTGTCAGAAGACTGGGTGAGTAATGGGGTGTTTCATAAACCTATAGTTGAATAAAAGCAACTATAATTCCTGGAGAATCAGCTCTGATTAACAAAGCTTATTCCTTAAGGCTCCAAGTCAGTATTGGATCATATATAATAAGGTCGAATTTTCATGCTTTGCATAAAAGAACTTGTCTCCCAGTAGGTCTTAAGTAGGGTATGAGCTGATTTTGAGTCATGAAATGTGATTTAAGGAACTTAGAAAGCCTACCCAAAAGATTTCCCCCAAGAGTCTGTCCTCATGTCTGAAATGTGTGTTTTATTTCACAGTTAGTTGTACCCAGTTCCTGTCTGAGAAACGTAAGCATCCCTGTACAAGGCACATTAAAGTTTTGAATCTTTGGATTCGACTGTGATAATCCTGATTTTAAGGGGAGGAATACAAGTTCCCATATAGGAAAGGTGGGGGCAAAATAACCAAAGCCTTGCCTGGTCTAAAGAAAAAAGCCTCCTGTCTCCAAAGGGCAGACCCGAGACCGGTTCCTCCACTCCTGCAGCGGCCTGCAGCAAGTGAGAACCCAGCCTGGTGGAGCCCGCAGGCAGCCCACCCTTGGACGTGCGGAGCTGCAGGCCTCGTCGTCCCCAGGAGGGACAGCACGTGGGAGACCAGCTGGCCGTGCTCAGATGCTCAGTGGCGGTGGATGCAATTATGTAAGCTCTTATGAAATGCGCAGGGCCGGTCCTGGAGCCCGCAGTGGGGCCACGGAGGACTCATACCCACGCAGGATATTACTCAGTTCTCTGCTCACGGGGGCGGAGTGGGGTGGGGGGTGTTTGAGGGGGTGGGCGGGCGGGGCTCGCACAGGCTTGCCTAAGGATGGTGCGTCCACCCCGGCCCGCTGCAGGTCTCCAGGGACCATCAGCCCTGCTCTGGCGGAGTTTCAAGTTGGGTTGGATTGGAGAAGTTTAAATGAATGACGTGTCCTCTCCGAAGTCGGAGTTCAAGCGATCATGTTTCCCTATCTAACCTGGTTCTCATCATCTATCCCCAAGTTACCCTTAACGGCTCACAGCCTGAGCGCCCTGGAGCAGAAGCGATCCACCCTCTTGCTGCCACCTGCAGGTGAAGGAAGAAATTGAGAACACCGTAGCGGGGTGACCCACGACTAGAATGGGGATTTCGGGACCCAGTTGTGTATATTTCAGGTTGCTAGAACTACTGGGATTACTGGCGTTTCAACAAAATAATTTCAAAAAGAACAAGAGTTGGCCAAAGGCTTGGCCTAGCCCCCACATCCTCTGGAGCTTTCCCTTTGGTTTGTATTTTCATAGTAAATATTTGCACAAGTGCAATTCAGTGCTGTAAAACAGATGTTCACCACCAAACATGTCATTGGTGCCCATCAGTCAGAGCCGGGTTTTTTTTTAACCAGTGCCACTACGACGGTGTCACTGTGATCTGCATCCCAGTCAACCCCAGCCTGCCTGTGTTGCTCACGACGACCCGTGTGATGTCACCGGTGGTCATTATCTGGGTCATTCACAGTCCAGCGGGTTACCCCATTACTCTTATTAGGCGCTAAAGACCTTTCTTCAAGCATTCCAATTCCATGTTTCTGAAAATGAATGAATATTGTAAAAATAGTTTTAGATTAATTCCATTAAAATTATGAGTTTGAATCCTGACTCTAGTGACTTCCAGGGGATTTTTTATTCTCTGTATGTCTTAGTTTCCTCCCCTACGACGTGGAGATGTCAGTAGAGTCTCTATTGGATTGTTCTGCGTTTTAAGTGAGGTAATACATGAGTGTTTCCAGTATTGTGTTCAGACTTCAATATACGCCAGTTAGGGATTGGGGATTTAGCTCAGCTGTATAAGTGCCTGCCTGGAAAACACAAGGTCGTGAGTTCAAGCCCCTGAACCAAAAAAAAAAAAAAAAAAAAAAGTTGGTTTAGGGATATGAGATGAGCTATTTACCTTATAAAATGGAGTTGATAAAAGTATCTTTCATTAGATTTTTGTGAGAATTAAATAAAACAGTATGTCTACCATACTTAGATACAGTAAAGACTCAATGAATGTTCAACCTTAACTAGTCTTTGCTGTTTTTCAGCACTCTATTGTTTGGAATATTCTGATTTTTAGGCTCTCAGATAAATAATCCTTATCTGCTTGATCATCAATTTACCTTTGTCTCTAGTACAATCATATGGTAGCCACCACCTTGGGAAGTAGACATCCCTATTCCCAGTTTATAGATGAAGAAACTAAGGCCCAGCATGGCTTAGCGACATATCCTGAGATCAGCAGCAAGTGGAACCAGGCCAACCACCCAGCTCCTCTCTCCCAGGGAGACAGGGCTATGTTTACTGTATCACTGCTGTCTTTATAATGCCCCGGAGTGTGATAAGTACACACTTTTTTACTCTGTAATCTTTTGCAACACATCTATGCAGTTTTGAAATCTTTCAAGTTATGAAAAGTTCCTAACCAGACCTCAAAAGTTCAAGGAAACTAGAAAAAATACATGGAAAACCCTTTCTTCATAAAAAAAAACTTTCTTCATGACTTGTTAATGGTCCATTAGGATCATATCAAATCCAAATGCTTCTTCTGTACAGCAAAGGAAACATCCAACATAGTGAAGAGACAACCTACAGAATGGGAAAAATTTTGCCAGGTACACCTCAAACAGAGGACTGACACCTAGAATATATATTATGTTTATATATAATATAAAATTAGATCCCCCAAAATAAAAGACTCAATCAAAAAATGGACAACCAAAATGAATAGACACTTCTCAGAAGAAGTACAAATGGCCAATAGATAGATGAAACAATGTTCAGCAATACTGGCCACTAGAGAAATGATAATTAAAACAACATTGAAATACAATCCAATCAATCTAGAAAGAATGGCAATGATCATGAAAACAAACAATAGTAAATACTGGCACGGCTACAATGAAGAAAACAGGAACTCTCCTACGTTGTTAGTAAGAATGTAACTAGTACTGCCAGTATGGAAATCAATGTGGAGATTCCACAAAAAATGAAAAATTGAAATTCCATTCAACTCTGTTATTCCCCTTCTAAGTATTTTCTCAAAAGAGTTAAAGTCATCATATTACAGTGATATATGCATAACTATGATTATAGCAACACAATGTATGATAAATAAATCTTGGACATGGCCTATTTGCCCAACAGACAACTAGATAAAGAAAATGTTTATACACAATAGAATACTACTCTTCTACAAAGAACAATAAATTTGAGACATTTGTACATAAATGGAGGTAATTGAGACCAAAATATTAAGTGGAATAAAGCAGACACACAAGCTTAAATATTACATGACTCATTTTTATATGAGAAACTCAAAATATAACTAATGAGCAAAATAAAAGATAGATAATAGAAAGGAGGGAGATCTCTTTCAAATAGAAAAGGGAATGAGATGGAGAGAGGGGAAAAGGGAGAGAGAAAGGAGATGGGGAAAAAGAGAGCTGAAGGAATAAAAATGGAAATAGGGCTTTGCAAATGAGACCAAGAATTGGAAGGAGCAGGGAGGGATGGGAGGGGTAGGGGGTGAAAAAAAGAATTAAGATGTGTTATATACATACAACAACTCCCCGTGATAAATGTAATCATTATGCACTGCAAACGTGCTAAAATAAATAAACAAACAAATAAATAAAGCCCCATTAGGTATCTATTTCGGAGTGAGCTGAGGTTAAGCTTTGTCCCTCCCCCATTCGCAGCACGCCACACGCCTCTTTTGAGACCCTCCTCTGCTGCACTGCAATTACTGATTTCCATCCATTTCTTTCTTGACACAGCGTGAGCTCTAATGAAGCTCAAGATAGGGTCTAACATTTCAGTTCCTTAAAAGTTCTTTCCATTTTCTTACCATAAAAACTTAATCCAGACAAGAAACACTTTGTCTAAAAGGAGTCAGTAAAATTTTTTTTTAAAAATTTCTTTAAACACTGAATAACAGATTCATCACAATCTAAAGAAAGATATTAGGGATAGATTTAATTGTTTGGCCAAATATCCCATTAAAGAGCTTCCTTTTCTTGTTAGTAACAATAACAAACATTTATCCTGTTCCAACCATGGGCAAACACTACACTAATCAGGCTGTACAAATGAGTCCATTCAAGTCTGACGGTAACTTCATACATAGCTCCAAGTATCCTGAAGTTCTACAACTATGGAATGAAAATATTTAGAAAAAAACTTCTATCTGTATTACAGATTTTTTCTTGTCATTTTTCCCTAAACAATATAGTGTAACGACTGCTTGCATGGCATTTATATTGTATTAGGAATTATAAAAAAATTAAGAGACAATTTAATATACCAAAGGATGTGCATAGCTTATGTGCAGATATTATGCCATTTTATATAAAGGACCTGAACATTTGTGGATTTTGGTTAAAGCAAGAAGTCCTGGACCCAATCCTCTAGAACACGGAGGGATTCCTTCTCTTTATTTTGCACCTCAGTGGCTGGGGTTTATACTGAAACCATTTTCTTTGTCTCATTTCTCGGCCATGCCTGGCATTCCTGGCCCTGACTTAGGTCTACAATGTTCTCTCCCCTCGTCCCTGGCACAAGGGCCAGGGTGATATCCAGTGTCAGGGTCAGCAAAGTCCTTCATGTGACCACCAGACAGACTGGCACTCCTCTTCCCAGCAGACTGCATCCATGCCCCCAACAAGTGTCTTCAAGGGCAGTCAGCCAGGCACAGGCCCCCTCTCTCCCCAGCCAGTCACAAACGCCCAGGTCACAGACTGCAGCTGCTCCTTGCACGCACCTGGCCTCAAAGGCTAAATGTTTCCACTTGACCCATGTGGTCCTAAAGTCTCTCCATTCCTTTGCCTGTGTCCCCATCTGTCCCTCCCCATCAAGGCTTCCAGAGCCAGATCTTTTAATTTCCAAATACTCGATAGTCTCATCAAAGTAACCATGCAGACAGGGCCAGACCATTCAATGGCTTCTGTGCTCAAGATTTTTAGAAAGCTTTTAAGTGTTGTTTAGAATTCCACATTCCTTTTCCTGTTATATGTGGTTCTAAATAATCATTAGGAACAGCGACAGGCCTTAGAAACCAGATACACACTAGATGACTGCGGGAAAGACTGTGGAACACCAGTGTAGCAGTTGAGGAAAAACAACTCCAGCTGGAGAAGATGGCAGAGGAGGCAGGGATTCTAGAGAGGGCTCCAGAGCAACTCCTCTGGTCAGAGACTAAGAGCTGCTCAACTCCCAGGTGCAGAGAAACTATCAGGAAAATGTGTTAAAACGCAGATTCCACACATGTAATCCCAGCACTCTGGGAGGCTGAGGCAGGAGGACTATAAATTCAAGCTCTGGCTGGGCAACTTAGCAACTTAGTAAGACCCTCTATCGAATATTTTTAAAGGCTGGGGATATTGCTCAGTGTGAATCTCTAGTATCCAAAAATGCAGGTTCCGAACTGGGCGTGGTAGCATAGGCCTTTAATCCCAGCACTCGGGAGGCTGAGGTAGGCGGAGTATTGTGAGTTCAAGGCCGGCTTGGGCTATGACAGGAGCACAAGGCCGACCTGAGCTACATAGTGCGACCCTGCCTCAAAAAACTAGGGCCGGGAGTTTGGCTCAGTGGCTTAAGCGCCTGTCTAGCAGGCGTGAGGTTGTAAGTTTGATCCCTGGTGCCGCAAAAAAAAAAAAAAAAAAAGAACCTCCAGGAGATGGAACTGGAGCATGGGAAATACAGGATGCTATTCAGAGGGGAAGCCAGAGAGGGCTTGTACTGTGAATGAAAAAAGAAGTCAGAGACTCCAGAATCCCACATTTTGAAGGGAGGTGCAAGTGAAGATCTTTCTACTGCCCATAAATCCTACATTCCAGAAAGTAGTCAGCACCCCTTTAAGTGTTTACAGCCAGTTATCCCATTTTTAATTCTCCATATTAAAATTATATTTGTGTTATTAAATCAAAATAGACCTCCTATTATATATATATATATGACCCATAAAGAATAAAAAAGTTTGGAAAACTGATTAATGCTAACTAATGTAAGAGTGACTTTTAGTAGTCTTACTAAAGATAATATTTATTAAACAACTTTATTAGCCAGGTGTGGTGGCACATGCCTATAATCCCAGCACTTGAGAGGCTAAGGCAAGAAAATCATTGCAAATTCAAGGCCAGCCCAGGCTACAAAATAAGCTCAAGGCCAATCTGAACTGCACACTCTGTCTCAAAAAAGGCAAAAATAAAAAATAGAATAAAATGAATAACTTTATTGAGGTACAGTTGATAAACTGTATAATAAACTCCACACATTTAAATTGTAAGATTTGATAAGGCTTCACATATGGATACAATGGAGAAGCCATGCCGAAAATCACGATAATAAACAAACATCATACCCAAAAGTTTCCTCACGCCCTTATGTAAGCCCTCCCACTGTATCTTCCCTCTACCATGGCTGGACAACCACTGATTTGATTTCTGTTGTTAAAGATTACTCTGAATTTTATGAAATTTTATACAAATGGAAATAATATGTAGACTTTTTGTCTGGCTCTTTTATTTAATATAATCATTTTGAGACTCACCCATGTTGCTGCATGTATCAATACCTTGTTCTTTTCAATGCTGAGAAGTATTCCATTTTATAGATACTCCATGGTTTATCCAGTCACCTGTTTGTGAAGATTTGATCTGTTTCCAATATTTTGCTATACAAAAAAAGCTTCTATGAGCATAGATACAAACTCTTTCTGTGGATGTATGTTTTCATTGATGTTCAGTAACTAGGAGTGGAATGATTAGATTATGTGTTAGGTATATGTTTATATTTTTAAGAAATTGCAAAACTGTTTTCCAAAGTGGTTGTACTACTTACATCTATAATGTGTGAGAGTTCCACTTTCTCCACATCCTTGCCAACATGTGATATAATCAGTATTTTTAAGTTTGATAATTCTCATGAATAATCAGCAATGTCTCCTTATGGTTTCAATTTGTATTTCCTTAATAATAAGTTGTTGATTAACTTCTTGTGTTCTTATTTCCCATACGGATATTGTCATTGGTGAAGTGGTAGTTCAAATATGTGGTTTTTCTAGGGGAAAGAAGGGTCATTTTATTATAATTGACTTTCTCCCAAGGCTAAATGAGCAGCATGTTTAATTTATTGTCTTATAAAGACATTTCAATATTTTATGTCCTTTACCCTAGAGACACAAAATTGATAAAGAAAATAAAAGTAAGTGAAAAACTCAGAAGAGTTCTCCGCAGGATAGCATAGAATGTTTATAAAGTCAATAAATAGTTCCAGGATGACTTCTAAATCAAATGCTTATCTAGATCCAAAACTGTACTTTGTTCTGTTTTGATAATTTTCCAAATAAATAAATATAAGAAAGGAGAAAATTCAAAACTTTAAACAAATGATATTAGAGCAAGCTCTAGGAAAAATTTTAAATTTTAAATTTTAAATGGAAACAATAGCAGGAAAGATTAGCTTAAGAGTCAAATACTGGCCTAGTGTCTTGCATTCTAGGAGGCTAAAGCAGAAAGATCAAAAGATCAAGCTGAGCCTGGATAACTTAGTGAGACTTTGTCTCAAACAAAAATAAAAAGGTTAGGGATATAGCTCAGTGTAAAAGCCCTGGGTTGAATCCCTAGTACCAGAGAGAAAAGTTAAATACTGAACAAAACAATTCAAAAACTAGGGATTATACAATGTGATTGACTACTACAATGGGATGCTTTAAGAACGTGCGAATAGTGTGTATGGGCATTGGTCTTTTCGAAAAGCATGTGTCATTCTTGACTAGCTTCTTACCTTCTGAGCATTGTCATGACCTCTTCAAATGGTGAACAGTTGTGCCATACTTTTACTTTTTCCTTTGAACTTTCTTCTTTTCTAGCAGTCCAAGATTCTTCCTTGTATCCTGTTTTAGGATTTCTTTCAGCATTCTTTAGGGTAAGGCAGGGAATGGGCACTGATGACAGTTTCCCTTAGTACTGTATGCTGTCATCTAAAATGTCAGTTCTTCCTATATTCGTGAACGATTCAGGATTCTGGACTAACAATTTTTTTTTCACCACTTGAAAGATGTAGCAATGCTTCCTTCAGGCCTCCATGGTTTTGGGATTTTTTTATTTGTTTGTTTGTTTTTGTTTGTTAGTTTTGGTCTTTTTGAGACAGAGTTTCGCTACACAGTTCAGGCTGGCCTTGAACTCACTTTGTACTTCAGGCTGACCTCAAACTCATAGCAGTTCTCCTGCCTCAGCTTCCCAAGTACTAGGATTACAGGCATGCACCACCACGCCTGGCTACTTCTCTTTACACTTTGTTTTACTTTTCAGAAATTTGTAATGTGTCTTGCAATAGATTTCTTTGGGTTTTTTCTTGTCTTAAGTTCCTTTGTTTCTTGAATCTTTGTGTTTATGTCTTTCATCAATCTAGTCATTTTCTCCTCAAATTTTGGTTATAATATTTTTTCAGTTCTAAATTTTCCATTTTGCTCAGCATGATAACACATGCCTGGAACCCCGGCACTTAGAAAACTGAAGCATGAGGATTGCCACAAGTTCAAGTTCAGCCCTGGCTACATAGTGAGTTCAAATTCAGGCTAAATTGCATAGAAAGGCCTTTTCTCAAATAAGTACATAAATAAGTTTTCCATTTTGCTCCTTTTTACATATTTGCTGAGACTTTATTTTTTGTTTGAAGCATGTTTATAACTGCTGATTGAAACATTTTTATAGGAGTTATTTAAAAATTTTTTCACCAATAACTGAATAAATAAATAAAATTTTTCATCACCATCTTTCTCATCTCAAATTAGGTACCTGTTTGTATCTTTTTTTCTTCTTTCTTTCTTTTTTTGTCAGTACCAGGGATTGAACTCACAACCTCGCACCTGCCAAGCAAGAGCTTAAGTCACTGAGCCAAACTCCTGGCCCTGTTTTTTTCAAGGCAGGGTCGCACTATGTAGTTCAGGTTGGCCTTACTCACATTGTAGCCCAAGCCAGCCTCAAACTCACAACACTCCATCTACCTCAGCCTCCTGAGTGCTGGGATTAAAGGCGTGCACCACCATGCCTGACTACCTGTTTATATCTTTTCTCATACACATTGAGATTTTCCTAGATCTCAAGTGATTTTCTCTTGTGCTCTAGAAATTTGGGGTATTGTTATAAGACTCTAGATCTTATTTAAATTTTCTATTTTTGCCAATCACTTCATATAGAGAGCCCTTTTTAGTCCATGTTGCAGTCTGGGAAGTTTATATTTGTAATCCCAAGGGAAAGTTACTGGAATTTTTGTGAGTTAATTTTAATCTACCACTTTCAGTGCAACCCATGGTATAAATAAAGACACAATTATATATCCAAGATTGTGAGGAGCCAAGGGGGTCTTAAATCTAGCTAGGATGATGGCTAACTGGAACAAAGGCCCCCACCCAAGGCCATACCCAGGTTTTAATTCGCAAGGAGGGGAGTGGCTCGGGGATAAGTGATCATGAGAATGACGAGACTTGTATGTGAGAGCCATGAGCTGGGCTAGGTTGGTGGCCTGAAAAATCACTTTTGCAACATGCAGGGAGAAGAATATACAAAAAGAGTAATCTGCAGAACACAATCTGAGGTAGTATCTAAAGTTTTGAGGTTGATGTTTTATCTCTGATGTGTAATTTTTTATGCCCTGGGAAGTCATAGCCTCTTATCTTGAAGCTTGATTCCAGCCGACAGCATGGAGCATGGCTCTCCCTCCCACTCAGCTCATACATTTTCTGGGAGGTATGGGCTTGGCAGCACTGACCTGTTGTCTTGCTTCAAAGACAACACATCAGTACCTCAGCTAGACCAATTTGAATTGCTTAAAGGCAATTGAAGATATAAGGAAGAGTCCTAGCCAACTCTATACATATCGTCAATACATGGAAAATAGGATCAGGTTTAGCCAAAATGGTGATAACTGCTCTTCTTTCAAGGAGAGTCATCCAGGTGGTCCTCCAGAACTTCAGACACCATAGCAGCTGGAAGAGGGGGTTATTGACTCATTACTGACAGGTGAGAGTAGAAGTCCACATTCCTCACTTGACCTCCTTAGATACTCCAGTGAAGAAGGAGAGTCTCCATACTGCTGGACGAAGGTGAGTGTTCCAACTCCCCACATGGCCTTCGCTGACATTATAGGGGTGAAGGGTAAGCACCCCAGCAGGGAAGTGTGAGGGTGTCTTATTACAAACTGGGTAAGGCTGGATGTCTAGGGTACCTACTTCACCTTTAATGATAGGGATCAGTCATGGTTTTTATGTGTTGTATTTTTTTGCTTCTCTACATAGCTGGGAATTTTTGTGTGAGTGCTAGACATTGTTAATTTAGGGATATTTCATTGTTATTCTGCTGTAATTTCATGATATTTGGGAAGGGTCCTGAGACATGCTCAGTTGAGGACTATTTGCTCCTGCCTAGTGAGGCAATCTTCTCCAATGTACACTACAGAGTGCCCTGTTTTCTTAGTTACTTTTCACTCCTTGCAGAGACAAAATACCTGATGCCCAAAATTAGGGAAGAAAAGGTTTATTTCTTACAGTTCTTGGTGGTTTCGGTCCATACTTAGTTGGCTCCAAGGCAGCATGGCATGGCGGGTTTGCCATTCATGGCGGCCACCAAACAGCAAGGCCCATGAACCCAGCAAGAGAGAGAGAAAGGAAGGCATGCCTTCCTTACACTGTATGTTGGCTCCACCCCTGGGTGAGTGCAGCAGTCACATCACCAATCCCAGCGCTAGGCAACAAACCAATCACAAACACCAGACTCAGCCCCATCCAAATTACATGAGGCCTTGTGGGGGACACAGGATCAAACCAATACACCTGTGAATCATGAAGCCTTCTAGTCTGACTGGCACTTCCAAACCCTGGGAGCACCCACTCTTGTTGCTTCCAGTACTTCAGATAGTTACACACACACACACACACACACACACACACACACAGGTCAGTACTCAGCTGAGCTGATTTTGTGAAAAACTTCAGAAGATCTCCCAGGTTCTCTCTCCTATGAAGCTCTCTTCTCTACAACTGTTTGTCCTAGCAACTCTAATTGATTTGGTCTCCCCCAGACTCTTACCTCTGTTTCCTCAATTCCAGACTATACCTGGGTACATTGAGTCACTCTCCCTGAACTGTGACCTGGGAACTCCTTCAAGGCAAAAGACTATAGCAATTAGAGGACTTTTTTTATTTGTTTCTCACCTGTCAGGGAATCACTGTCCTTCATTGCTGTCCATGTCATGAAAAATACAATCTTTCATATCTTTATGAGTTTGTTGTTGCTGTCATTATTGTTTCAGGCAAGAGGATAATCTGAACCTGTTACTCCATCTTTTTTTGTTGTTTGTTTGTTTGTTTTGTTTTGTTACTCCATCTTAACCAGGAGCAGAAGTCTCATGGAGAGTGTGTGTGTGTGTATGTGTGTGAGTGTGTGGTGGTGGTGGTGGTGGTACTGTTGATTAAACACAGGGCCTTCACACCAAATTATATTATCAGCCCTTTTTAATATTTTATTTTGAGACAAGTTCTCATTGAGTCACTAAGTTGTCAGTGTTTGGCTTGAATTTTTAATCTTCCTGCTTCAACCTCTCAGAGTGCTGGGTTTACACATACCCAGCACCCCACTTGACCTAACTTTTTATTTTAAGAAAAGAAAATTTCATAAAAACTGCAGCATAGTTCAATGACTACTTACATACCTTACCTAGATCCACCAATTGTTAATGTTTTATCTTGTTTTACTTCTTGTTAGAGAGAAATAAATCTACATACATGTACATATAGTCATTGTTTTTGCTGAACCAGTTAAGAATAAGCTGCTGACGTCATGCTCCTTAACCCCAAGAACTTCAGCACCTAACTTCTAAGAACACAATTCTAGCTATCATACCTTTCCATGATAGCCCACGCTGTGTGTTCGAGACAGAATGTGTAACTTTTATCTTTGCTCTCACCATCTTTTTCTGTTTACTCAGTGCAAGCTCACTCTGCACAGCTAATTTCTCTCCCACTCTTCATTTTTGCTTTCTTGAATAAACTTTGCCACTGCTTTAAAAAGAATACAACTCTTTTATATAAACACAATCAAGTTCACAAAACTTACTGATAATAAACTATTATACAACATATAGTCTACATTCAAATTTTGCCAGCATATTTTATAGCAACTTTTCCCAATCTAGAATCATGAAATGCATTTATTTCATTGAAGATATATTTTCAAATAAAATCCAAATGAACCTATATTTAGTCAAATGCCAGTAACAGAGGAGGTAAGTTGTTAGCCTGACCTTGTAAGCTAAGCCTAGTATTTAGCCCCAGCCCCAGCCCCAGCCCTAATTTGCTCCAGTTTCTCCACAGTCTCCACCTCTGCCCTCTGCACCTCTCTGTCTCTTTTCCAGTGTCCCTTGTATTCTGGAGACTTTTGAGTAGTAAGAAGAATGGCACCCCAGTGGTCCTGCTTGGTCCCTGCCTTTGGGACCATCTACCCAGTCCCTGCAGATAAGAGATGTCCCCTCCTCATTTGGCTCTTTATGTGAAGTAGAAATACTCAAAAGTCCTCAGTGGAGTCCAAAGGGTAATCAAAAAGAAATGAGGAGATTTCAGACCAATAGACAAACACAGATGTGAAAAATCAATGAGGCAAAAGCTATCCTGTTAGGAAATAAATGAAGTGCAAAGGAATCAACTGTGAAATATGAGCCGCGAACCTCATCCAGTATTGCTTGTGTCAGAAGCCTCCTATCTACGCCACACTCCCACCCTTTGTTTTGGCCACTGCACCTTTTTTCTTCCCGCCATGGGAAAGTCCTAGCCCCAACTGATGAATCTGAAATCTGACATCAGGTCCACCTTAGAGCTCCCTGCCTGACTACCACAGCTGAAAGATCTCCCTCCCTGCATCTCCATAGCCCTCAGTTGGTGTCATTCATACACCATTGATCAGGGTCTACCTGGACTTGAAGCCTTCATGTTTGTAGGTTCTGAGCCACTCTTAGACTGCAAGCTCTTGTGACACCACAGAAAACATTTAAACCTGTGTGAATAGTATTAAGTGCTTTGGAATCAGACCTGGTTTTGAATCCCAATGAACATATGAGCATAAACTCATTCTTTCTTGCTTTGATTTGTTTTGTTTTGTTTTTTGAAACAGGGTTTCCCTATGCAGTTCAGGCTAGTCTTGAACTCTTTTTTTTTTTGTACTGGAAATCTAGCTCAGAATCTTGTGCTTGCCAGTCAGGCGCAGTGCCACTGTGCTACATCCCCAGTCCAAAGTCGCGGCACTGGGGATCAAACTCACAGCCTCGTGCCTGCCAGACAGGCACTTAAGCTGCTGAGCCAAACTCCCAGCCCTTAGTCTTGAACTTACATAGCCCAGGCTGGCCTCAAACTCATGGCAATCCTCCTGCCTCAGCCTCCAAAGCACTAGGATTACAGGCATGTGCCACCATACCCAGCTCCCTTAAACTAGTTTTTAATCTTCTATAAGCCTCAGTGCCTATAAATTGGGGGCATAATAGCCCATGCAATTACGGTGAAAGTTAAATTAAATAACTTATGCAAATGACTCAGCCTGGTATCTGGCACATTAGAATACATGTTAGTTGTCCTCTTATTCATTGTGAATTCCCCAAAGCCTAAAATATGCTGCCAGTAATTTTATGCATCGTATAATGACTTGTAATTACATGACTAATTTACATTCATCATAGAGCAATCAGAATATAGAGAATCAAAAAGTAAAAAATCATCTGTAACATCCAAGCTCAAAGATAATGATATTAGTATATAAATTGGTACCTATCTTTCAAAACTTTAAAAATACAGATGTTCTCAACTTACGATAGGGTTGTCTCAATAAACCCATTCTAAATTGTAAATATTTTAAGTCCAAAGTGCACTTAATACACCTACGTGATTGAACATCATTAAGAAGCCTGGACCACTTTAAACATGCTCCGAACACTCACATCGGTCTACAGATAGGCAAAATCATGTAATGCAAGCCAGGCATGGTGGCTCATGCCTTTAATACAGCACTCGGGAGGATGAGGCAGGAGGATTGTTGTGGGTTCGAGACCAGCCTGGGCTACAAAGTGAGTTCAAAACCATACTGAACTGCACAGTGAGACCCTGTCTCAAAAAATAAGGTCAGGGAGTTAGCTCAGCAGTGTAAGTGCCTGACTGGCAGCCGTGAGGTTGTGAGTTCGATTTCCAGTACAAAAAAAAAAATGTAATGCAAATTCCATTTTATAATAAAGTGTTGAATATCTTAGGTGATTCATTGAATACTGTACTAGAAGTGGAAAATAGAATGGTTATATGGGTAAAACTTGTACATCATTAAAAATCATGGATCAAGCTATTGTAAATTGGAGACTATCAATACATACTTGGTACATTATCCTGTACGCAAGGTTTTATAATCTTCTTTGTTATATACAGTAAACATCTTTCATTCTCCATGAATAGTTTTATTAGTATCCATTATGGTTACAGAGCAATCCTGTATAGAGATATGTTTCAATTCACTAACTAATCTCCAACTTTTGAACATTTAGGTCATTTGTAATTTTTCCACTATTTCTAAACAATTACTGTGATGATCAAGATTGGCCTCATTCTCAATTAAATTCCTGTAAGTGGTATTTCTAGGATAAAGAGAAAGTGAAAATGTTAATGCTTTTGATACACACTGCTGAATTGTTCTCCAAAAAGATGATATCATGTGTATTCCTACTCAGGATATATAGTGACTCTTTTCTTGTTTTTAGCATACAGAAAATAGTATGTAATTATTATTTTAGTTCTTTTGTTTAAAAAAAACTTCACTGGGTTTAGTAAATATTGAACTGAATGAAGGTACTTTTTGTCCATCTTGACCCGCATGCTAAATCCATCTACATATTTGCAGGCTTTGTCTGGGATGAATGGTCTTGAAGAGAAAATGATCATGATTTGAATGAAGCTGCCTGACCTCTGGCTAGGAGACAGGCAAAGGGCCAACCAGATAGGGGAACAAAGACATCTGCAGTGCTGACAGGAACTGAAGAGGAGTAGGGCAAATCATGGGACTTCAGGGCTGGCAGGGAGGAAGGTCAGGACCACGAGGCCTGGTCTGGAGCACAGAGAATGGAAGGGAATAATTTCATGACCATTCAGAAGGCTACAGGGCTCTGCTAGTGAGAGTACTATTGAAGATGTCTGGCTAGGTTTGAATCCATCCCATATTGGTGGACTAGCTACAGTTTTTACTTGCTCTTATGTCAGTTCTTCATGTAATATTTGTCCTAGTAATCATTTTTCCTCATTCCCAGTTGGGTAGATAATAAGAAGGTACATTTGTTGAGCACTTTCCAGCTTCTAGGTGTTATACTCTACATGGATTATATCTAATTTGATCCTTGTGAGGACCCCATGAATTTGCACTATCTTTCTCCTCATTTTACAGAAAAGGAAACAGGTTGGAGACATGCGGCAGCACACGACTAGGAAGGGGTGGGGGTGGTGACAAAATAAGAACTCAGGCCTGCCTATCTTCAAAGTAACCACAGTATCTCTTTCCAGTACATGAGTCATACTAGATAGTATTTCAAGGTAAAAGCCAAACAGCCATGAGAAAATAAGAGACCAGTGGGGAATGGAGAAAAGAAGATTACGAATCCTGCCTCCATCCTTCACCAGCCCAGTCCAGTGGCCTTCCTAGGGTCCCAATTATCCAAACGTCCACTGTGTTAGAGAAACTCAGCATGTGCCCCTCCAAAAAGGGGTGAATATAATATAATGCACTCCTGTGAGGTTTGGTGTTCATTTTGGGCAACAAATCCAATCCGTTTCCTGATTCACATATCTGATTGCTTTCTCCCATGTTCAGTCCAATCTAAAATGGGTGCTAGAGGCCAAGCATGATGATATACACCTGAAATGTCAGCATTCTGGGACGCTGATGCAGGAGAATTGCAAGTTCAAGCCCAGCAGGGTGACTTAGTGATTTAGTGAGACCCTCGTCTCAAAATATAAAAATTGTGGAAGGGCTGGGGATGTACATTAGTGTAAAGTCCCTAGGTTCCTTCCCCAGTACTTGAAAAACAAAATAAAAGAATTAACATGTATTATCTACAGGTGTTGACTCCCCACAATAAATATAATCATTTATGTACTCTAAACATATAGTAATAAAAATAAAAATGATAATAATAGAAAAGAAAATGGTACTATAGGGGCTGGAGGCCGTAACTCAGTGTTATAGTGCTTGCCTCTCATGATCAAGGCTCTGAGTGAGTTAAATCCCCAGCATTGCAAAAAATAAAAGTAAATAGATACTAGGAATTCAGACTTCTCAAGCCCCATTTGCAGCTGCCTCCACCCCAAGGTTATGTCTCTGCTCATGGGGGCTCATCTCTCACAAACCACAGTGGGACTGTTACAGTGAATGATGGGATCCAGGGACAGGTTTTTGTGCACAATGAACAAAGAACTGTACATGACACATGATGGTAAGGGAAGTTGTAATCAAGCAACAGTATGTTCAGAGTAAACAGACTCACACCAGTGGAAAGGAAAATGGCACAATTACTTGAGAGTACTGGATTAAAGAATTGAAAATATTGTGCAAGGGTCAAGGGTGCCCCCCACTGGATCTTCCAGAGCTTGATTGATAACACGATTGACAGGGTGCTTAGTCAAGTCAGCTGTATCTATTGCACATGTCCTTTCCCATAATTCACATTGTTATAATTGGATGTATGAGACACAGTCCATATACATGAATCTTCAAAGAGCTCCAAGGGAAGAAAAGTTACTATAGATCACCTGGTACACATAAGCTTTATATCTACCTCCTGGTAGTAGATTTTAGGACAAAGGGGGCAGGAAGTTGGCCCTGGAGAGTTGCCCACCTTCAGGTGAGTGAAGGGAATTGGTGCCTTAGCCCAAATAGTAGTGTCTATATTAGGACTTAAACCACATCTCTAGAGGACAAATGCAATCTCATTAAGAAAGAGTCACAAAAGGATCTTCTAGTTGGCAGTTTTCGGGGATGACCCAAGGCAGCCTATAGTCCCCTTGCTGGTCTTGAACCCATTATGTACCCTCAGGCTTGCCTGGAACTCACAACAATCCTCCTGTCTCAACCTCCCAAGTGCTGGGATTATAGGCACTCATCACCATGCCTATTTCACCCTAGATTTTCATATTACAGAGGAGGTAGAGGTGGTTGTTAAATCCCAGGGCTTCGGTTCTTGCTATATTCAAAGTCTTGATCTGAAAGGTTTCTCTACTCTCCAACCAATTCTGATCAGAGCATGAAGAAAGTCAATGAAGACAATTTCCCAGTTTTCCATTCCAGTTACACTGTCTCCTCCTGACCTCATCTTTCTGGAGAAAGCCAAGATTACGGTTTCATTCTGCCCCATTGCATCACAAGGTTCTTCCCAGCAGCTGATGGGTGGGGAGGGCAGGAAAACTTGTTTCACTTTTCCCAGCTGAATTTGCTCCCTTCGTGAAACTTCTCCAGACCTCTCCTGCCAGCAATTCCTTGGACTACATCCCTCCCCTACTCTGTAGCTTCTCTGACCTTCTAGAATATTGCTTATCTCCCTCAGACATACGCATAATGTGTGGTTTGTTTCTTCTCCAATTGATGTGTTAATGCTACTTTTATTTCCTTTACCCGATTGTGCATTTCTGGAGAGCAAGACTATATTTTAAGGTGTTTTCATATCTTCATGAGCTGAGACTGTGGTATTATGCACCTTCCATGATTATTTTGCTTTATTTTATTTTATTTTATTTTAGGGTCTCAACCTATAGTCCAGGCCAGCCTGGGATTTGGGGTCCTTCTGAATGCTGGAATTACAGGCGTGTATCACTACACCTGGCTGTTATTACCCTATTTAAAACTCCAGATGAATCATTTCCTCCTCTCCAACCTGAAATACAAAATATTTATTTTGCTTAATATCTGATCCTCTTTAGGTTAACTCCAGGAAGATGGGATTTTTTGGGTGTGGGTTGTTTTGTTTTGTTTTGTTTTTGTACCAGGGATTGAACTCATGACCTTGCGCTTGCCAGGCAGGTGCTTGTGCCACTGAGCTAAATGCCCAGCCCTAAATGTGTTTCTTGTATGTAGCACACTGTTGGATCTTTCTTCCTGAACCATTCTGTCAGGCTGTTTCTTTTGATTGGTGAATTTGGATCATTAACATTGATAGTTATAATTGATACGTATTGACTTATCCTTGTCATGTTGTTTTCCCACTGTTGGTTCCCTTTTTCCCCCTCTGTTTAATTGTTTGCCTTGCCTGGTGGATTCATTCTATTGGGGATAATGAAAATGTAGTTTTTGTTATATTTTTTTCTAGGATGTCCTTCAGAACATTTTGGGGTTCTAGTTTAGTGGTCTTGAATTTCTTTAGGCATTCTTTATCAAGGCAGTATCTTATTTCTCCATCAATTTTGAAAGACAGTTTTGCAGGTTACATCAAACTAGTTTGGAGGTTGCTCTCTTTTAGGGCTTGAAATACTTTATTCCAAGCTAACCTTGACTTGAGGGTTTGCGTTGAGAAGTCTGCTGTGATTCTGATGGGCTTTTCTTTACAGGTGATTTGTTTCTTTTCTCTAATAGGTTTTAATATTCTGTTATTATGTTGAATTTCTGGAATCTTGACTAATATGCCTTGACATAGATTTTTTTTCTGATGATGGCTAATTCGAGTTGCCTCAATTATCTGTATGTCATATTCTTTTTCCATACTTGGAAAGTTTTTTGACATTATTTCTGTGAACAGGTTTTTTGTATCATTTGTGCTATTTCCTGTGTTTTCATTCACTCTGATCAATCTTATGTTATTCTTACTTGCATCTTTTAGCAGCTATTGGATTGATTTTTCATAGTCTCTTGCTATTCTTAAGTCTTTTTTTTTTTTTTTTTTGAAACAGGGTCTCACTATACAATTCATGCTGGCCTTGAGTTCACTTTGTAGCCCAGGCTGCACTCAAACTCACAACAATTCTCCTACACCAGCCTTCCAAGAAGAATCTTTCTTTTCATGATTGCTAACCACAATCCTGTCTTCTATATCTGATATTATGTCCTCAGACTTGTTCATTCCATTGCATATACCTTCAACAGAATTTTTAAACTCCCACATATCTGTCTGAACCTGTTTCATGGATTCCATTTCTTTCCTATGTTGGGAGTTTGTGGTTTCAATCATTTTTCTAAGCTTTTCTATTTGTTTATCTGCATCTGCTCTAGAGTTGCTAACCATATTTTCATTAAGGTCGCCATCTCTGTAGTTATCCGAGAAATTATTCCTGATTTGATTTTTTTTCTAGAGCCTCATTCATCTGTTTTTTTTTACTTCAGCTGTTACCACTTCAGAGAGTCCAGCTGGGTGGCTTCTGAATTGTTCCACCTCATCGCCCCCTGGGTTTGCCTTTGGTGAGCCGAAAGTTTAAGGTTGTTTCTTGCTTAAGTATCTTATTTTCTATCCTTTTAGCTTAATTCTTGGATTGGTGTTTATAAATTGCTTATGGCAAGTAGCTTTATTCCTAGTATTTAAAACCCTTAGGAAATGACTGCTTCTCAAAAATGTCTTCCAGGTATAGCTGGCTTTTGGGTTTTAAGTCTGTTGCAAGATCCTGTCCCTTCTATTTATTGGGGATGAGAAGTTGCTGCCTATTTAGACTATTTAGCCCCTGTGTCTTTGGCACTGGCCTGTAGAATTTCTTAGGAAGTCTCAGTCTTGATATCCCAGGAAGGAAAACTGATTAGAACAATTACGTCACCTCAGCTAAAGTAGTAAAATCAGCAAAACAAGGGTGGGTGTGGTGGTGCATGCCTGCAATCCCAGCACTTGGGAGGCTGAGGCAGGAGGATCATTGCGAGTTCAAGACCATCCTGGGCTACAAAGTGAGTTCAACGCCAGCCTGAACTGCATAGCAAGACCCTGCCTCAAAAAAATCAGCAAAACAATAGCATGAAACACAGCCTAGAAAATAACAAGTTCCCTTGCGGTCCATGAATGGTGCCAACTCACAGGAGAGGGCTGGCATCTGGCTCTCTCCCAGTCAGCCCACACAGGACACCAACTCATAGGAGGTCTTCAATCCTGTATCATTCTCATTGTTTTGTTTGGTTTGGTTGGATTTTATTCTGTTTTATCTTGTTTGATTTGGTTGTATCTGATGGTATGGGCAGCTATTTTGATGATAACAAGATATATTATGGTAGCCCTTTTGGATTTACTATTATCTTGTTTTGAAGTCCTGCATTGCTTTCATTGTTTTGTTTTTATTGGCTCTATTCTGTTTCTGTTTTGTTTGATTTTACTATGTCTGAAGGTATGGGCAGCTATTTTGAAGACAACAAGAGGCATTATGGTAACCATTGTTGTTTTCCTATTATCTTATTTTGAAATCCTGTGTCACACTTCCTTGTTTTGATTGGCTTTATTCTGTTTTATTTTGCTTGGTTTTATTCTCTCTAAAATAAAATTTTAAAAATTAAAAAAAAAAAAAGAAAATGACAAGCTGTGGTAACTATTAATTCACCACGACATGAACTAGATTTGTGGTTCTATAACAAAATCTAATGCAAACTGGAAAATTGTATTCAGTAAATAGGCCCTCAGTAAGGCCATTTTATCCTTGGGGAGAAAAGTTAAAAAGGACTGATATCAGAGTAATACTTGCCTCCAGGAATGAGTTAGGGAGTATTGTTTCCCTTTCAATTTCATTAATGAGTGTGAGGAGTATTGGCATTAAATCTTCTCTAAATTTCTTGTAGAATTCAGCAGTGAATCCATCAGGACCTGGGCTTTTTGTTGTTGTTGTTGGTAAGTTTTTAATTACATTTTCAACTTCATAAACTGATATTGAGTTATTCAGAATTTTTATATCTTCTTGATTCAGCTTTGGTCATTTATACATTTCTAGAAATCTGTCCATTTCTTCTTCTTCTGCTTCTTCTTCTTCTTCTTCTTCTTTATTTATTTATTTATTTATTTATTTATTTATTGGCACCAGGGATTGAACTCACAACCTTGCGCCTGCCAGACAGGCACTTAAGTCACTGAGCCGAACTTTTGGCCCTGGTTTTTTGAGTTAGGGTCACACTGTGTAGCTCAGGCTGGCCTTGTGCTTGCGTTGTAGCCCAAGCCAGCCTTGAACTCACAATGCTCCTCCTACCTCAGCCTCCTGAGTGCTGGGATTAAAGGCGTGTGCCACCACGCCCGGCTAGAAATCTGTCCATTTCTTCTGTGTTTTTCATCCTATGCAAGTAAAGATTTTTAGGTATTGATGATCCTCTGAATTTCACAGGATCTGTAGTGATTTCACCCTTTTTGTTCCTTATTACATGAATTTGAGTTTTTTCTTTCCTTTTTTTGATAAGGTGGGCTAGGAGTTTATCAATTCTATTTATCTTTCAAAGAGCCAACTCTTTGATTCATTAATTCTTTGTATTGTTTTCTTAGTCTCAATTGTATTGATTTCTGCTCTGATCTTTATAATTGCCACCCTTGAATGGGCTTTGGGATTGACTTGCTCTTCATCTTCTAGAAGCTTGAGATGCAACATTAGGTTATTTATTTGTGCTTGTTCTATTTTCCTGATATGAGAATTCACCACTATAAATTCCCTTTCCATGACTGCTTTCATTGCATCCTACAGGTTCTGGTAAGTTGCATTTGTACTTTTGTTTGATTGTAGATATTGTGTGATTTCTTCTTTAATTTCATCTGTGACCCATTGTTGTTCAGCAGGGTGTTAATTAATTTCCATGTGTTTGTGTAGCTTTTGCAGTTTCTTTTGTCATTTATTTCCAATTTTACTGAACTATGGTCACATAATATGCATGGGATAATTTCAGTTCTTTTGCATTTACTTAAGCATGTTTTATAGGCTAGTAGATGGCCTGTTTTAGAGAACATCCCATGTTCACCTGAGGAGAATGTGCATTCTTGATGCTCTTGGTAGTCTGTAAACATCTACTAAGCCCATTTGTTCACACATTTGGTTCAGTTCTATTATTTCTTTGCTGATTTTTTTGTCTAGTTGATCTACCACTTTGTGACAATGGGGTATGAAAGTCCCCCATTACGATCATGTTATTGCTTATTTGATTTTTCATGTCTATTAATATTTGTCTTAAATAGTTGGTTGCTCCCATATTTGGAGTGTATATGTTTATCAAGACCAGAGAAAAACCAATCAAAAAAGAGAACTACAAGTCAATCTCCCTAATGAACACAGATTCAAAAATCCTCAATAAAATACTAGCAAACAATGCAGCAAATCATCAAGAAGATTATGCACCATGGCTAAGGGGAATTCATCCCAGAAATGCAGGAATGGTTCAACATATACAAATCAATAAGTGCAATATACCATATCAACAGACCCAAAGACAAAAATCACATGATCATCTCAATAGATACAGAAAAAGCTTTTGAAAAAGTCCAACACTCATTCATGATAAAAACTCTAGAGAAAATCAAATAGATGGTGTTTACTTCAATTTGATGAAAACACATCTATGACAAACCAACAGCCAGCATCATACTAAATGGACGAAAACTGAAAGCTTTTGCTCTAAAATCAGTAACAAGACAAGGATTCCACAATCACCACTCCTATTTAATATAGTTCTGGAAACATTAGCCAGAGCAATTAGATAAAAGAGAAAAATAAAAGGAATAAGGATAGGAAAGGAAGAAGTTAAATTGTCATTATTCACAGATGACATGATACTCTACATAGAAGACCCTAAAAACTCCACCAAAAGACTTCTAGATTTAAAAAGCAACTTCAGTAGAATAGGTGGATACAAAGTCAACACAAAAATCAGTAACATTCCTGTACACAAACAACAAACTCACTGAGAGAAAAATTAGGGAAACCACACCCTTTACAAGTCCAAAATAATGAAGTACTTAGGAATCACTCAACAAAGAAAGTAAAAGATATATACATTGAAAATTACAGTACTCTGAAAAAGAAGACTGAAGAGGATATCAGAAAATGGAAAGATATCCCTTGATCAAGGATAAGAAGAACCAATATTGTGAAAATGACCATACTCCCAAAACTGTTATACCACTAGTATACCTCACAGACCTAGAGAAAATATTCCCAAAATTCATTTGGAAACAGAGTAGATTTAGAATAGCAATGACAATCCTGGACAACAAAAGGAAGGCAGGAGGCATCATAATCCCTGCTTTGAAATTATATTACAAAGCTACTGCAATAAAATCAGCATGGTACTAGCAAAGAAACAGACTGAGGATCAATGAAACAGATTAGAAGATGAAGATGCAACTACAAATACACTCAGCCACCTTGTCTTTGACAAGGAGGACAAACATGTTCACTGGAAGAAAGTTAGCCTCTTTAATAAATGGTGCTGGAAAAACTGGCTTTCTGTATGCTAAAAACTAAAATTAGACCCATGTCTATCATCATGCACTAAACTAAAGTCAAAATGGATCAAATATCTGAATATTACAACAGAAACACTAAATCTACTAGAATAAAAAGTAGGTAGAAATCTTGAAGACATAGATGTAGGCAGAGAGTTTACAAACTAAACTGCACAGGAAGTACTTCAAAGAGTCAACAACTTAGATCTCATCTTATTAAAAAGATTTTTCACATCAAAAAGAAATCACCAACAGAGTGAAAAGACAGCCCACAAAGTAGGAAAATAATTTAGCCAACTTTCCCTCAGACAAAGGACTTCTATCTAAAATGTATGAAGAACTGAAAAAATCAGGCCCCCCAAATTCAAAAATTCAATCCAAAAATGGGCATCTGAGATGAATACACACTTCTCAGATGGAGAAATGCAAATGGAAAATAAATATATGAAAACTATTCAACATCACTGGTCGTTCAAGAAATGCAAATTAAAACCACACTGAGATTCCACCTCACTCCAGAAGGAATGGATATCATCAAGAAATCAACCAATAATGAATGCTGGCAGGGCTGTGGGGGAAAAGGAACTCTTCTCCACTATTTCTGGGAGTATAGACTGGTACAATCACTGTGGAAATCAGTGCAGATATTCCTCAAAAAACTAGGGATGGAGGTTCCATTCAATCCAGCTGTTCCCTTTCTAATTATTTTCCCAGAAGAATTAAAAACATCATACCACAATGATATATGTGCATCCATGTTTATAGCAGCACAATTTGTAACAGCTAAATCTTGGAAACAACCCAAATGCCAAGCAACCACAGACTAGATAAAAAAGATGAGGTATTTTTATACAATGGAGTACTACTCAGCTACAAAGAAGGATAAACTCAAGGATTTTATAGGTAAATGAATGCAACTAAATACCATATTCATAAGTGAAATAAATCAGTTATGCATGTGTAAACATGGTATTGTCTCCCTAGTATGAGAAACCCAAATAGTTAATAATATCCAAAATGTACAATAGATATTGTGAAAGGGGTAGAAACTGCTCAAAAGGAAAGAACAATTGGAATGGGGAAAAGGAGAAAAGAAGGAAGGGAAAGAAAAATAAATAAATAAATACAAGACAGCTGAGATAATTATTTACTAATTTCTTTTAGTTCATTGAAAGGAATGGTTTGTGCTTATATTGTTTGATCAATTTTGCATGCCTCTGCCTTGTAATATGAGCAACTACCCTGAAGATAACAATATGCAATATATTAACCATTGTTAATTTCCTATTACCTTGTTTTGAAATTTTTTATCATTGTTTTTATTTTTTTCTCTTACAAATAAAAAAATGGAAAGAAATAAAAGAGATTGGTGGAAATAGAAAAATAGAAGAAGGAAAAATAGAGAATTAGAAGCAAGGCTAAGGCCAGCAGTTTAGCTCAGCAGCATAAGCGCCTGCCTGGTAAGTGCAAGGTCATGAGTAAGATCCCCAGTACCAAAAAAAGAAGAAGATGAAGGCGAAGATGAAGACGAAGACGAAGACGAAGACGAAGATGAAGACGAAGACAAAGAAGAAGAAGCAAGGCTGGAGGACACAAGAATATTACACAAACTTTGGGAAACTGGTGAAGACAGGAAGGAAAGAAAGAAGGAAGAAATAAAAGAGAACTGAACAACAACAAAAAAACTAGAAACAATGTTCACATTCATATAAAAACAAGAGCAATCAAGAAAAAAAAAACAAAGAAGAAAAGAAATGTCCATTTTAAGGTGTCTCTGCTGTCACTGGTAGACAAAGTGGACAGATGGAGTATAGATCCATGTTGATTAATCCCAGCAAGCCAGCTGTAGATTTATGGCAGGGTAGTGGATAATCCCAGCAATGCTGCACTTTTATTTTATTTTATTTTATTTTGTTCTAGGGGATTGAACTCACTACCTCACACTTGCCAGGCAGCCACTTGTGCCACTGAACTAAACCCCTGGCAACCCTGCACTTTTAGTTCCACTGAAGTTCAGGCTCATTTCTGGCTGTGAAACTGGAACCCAATTTGTTCACCCTGCAACACTCCATATGCCTCCTGCTGGCTTGAACTTGGCTCCCTGATGGCTTGAACTGGGCTCCTTGACCTCATGCCAACTTGAACTTCCACCTCTTCCTGACGCTGTGAGTCATCAGATGGAGCCAGTTAGTTCTGAGCTCAGTTAGGCCCTCTCCAAAATGGCTACTAGCCAGTCGCCCTCTACTGGAGGACATCTGAACCCAATTAACTCACCAGTTACTGCAGTCTGCTCTGTCCACTGCTCCATTCCACTGGTGCATTTCTCTGTGGAGGCCTCTGAGGTCACCAGGAGTCACTGTGCCTCTGTAGATTAGAGCCACCCCCCCACCCAATGCAGTGAATCTGAGCTCAGGGAGAAAGCACTGCTTGCCACTTCATTCTTCTTCATTTGAGATCTCTCTCTTCACTCTCTGTAAGGGCTTCAATTCTCACTTCAGATCCTTCCTGGGCCCTGGGGACCCATGTCCCTCCTTCTCTTCCTCACATTGCTATATTCCAGGGTCTGGACACCAAATCTCAGAGAGGTTGTTTCTCTGCAGTTCACCACTCCATCATCTTCACTTTTTTTTATCTGAAACTGGCAACACCAGTTTCCCAGTGCGATTTTAAGACCCTCCAATTTCCTTTCTTTTCACAGAATGTACCACCCTCACTAACTAGTAAGTTAATATACAAACCAATCCCTGCTCCCAGCTTTGAATGAAGATGAAGGTTACAGAGAACGAGGGCACGGAGGAGAGAGTGGACTCAAAGAGTGTGTGTGTGGACAGAGGTGGCCAGAGCTCAGAGCAGTTGACATAAGGTACAGTATCTGAAAAGTGCTGACTGAGGGAGAAATAAAAAGATTTCTTTAGCAGCGCTGATAAGCCTCCCAAGGTCAGAAGTCATAAATTTGTTTTGGAATCAGCCAGCCTGGCTGGGGAATTTTCTTTAACAGAGCTCAAGCACAGAAAACAAATGGTAGGGATGACTTAGGGCTAGGTAGTGACCTGACACAGATGCAGAGGGAAATCAAGTTATGGATCACTAACAAGAACATAGATGAAACAATTGCCAGTTGGTCCCCTGCTAGGTAAGGAAGGGAAAGAAAATCAGAAGGAATTAATGGTGTGCCATCTCAATCTGGCTGCAGGTGAACTATCAGGGACCTCAACAGGATCAAGCATGAGAGCAAAATGGGAACGGAAGGTCCAAGACAAAGGAAACCTAATGCAGCTAACACATCGACGCCCACTGTGTTCAGTCCCCTCAGAGTCCCATCCTCTCTCACAAGTAAGGAAGCAGAAGTCGCACACAACCTCCTCACTCTAACCCTCAGAGTTCCTTGATATCACAGAATAATGAAGTCTAAATTTCCCACAAACCATGCAGTACCTCCAGCTGAAACTCCACAGTTTTAATCTTTATTAAAATGACCGCAAGTATCTGACAGCACCAGAAAAACAGTTGAAGAATTAAATCTCAAAAAAAAAAAAAAAAAAGCAGGAACCAGGAAAACTCCCAGGGATTGTAAAAGCACCAGAAGCAAGGACTCAAATACCCTTAGAACCATTG
>RJWM01020728.1:0-36866 GCA_004363535.1 Dasyprocta punctata | reverse complement strand
ATAGCTTCATCAAGCTGTTTCTTTATTGCATTTTCTATCATTTCAGAAAGTCCATTTGTGTGACTCCCACTGTCTTCCATTTCAGTATCTCTTGGGTTTGTTCTTTGTGGGCTGGGGGACTGAGACTGCCTCTTGGTCTTTTGTTTTGTCATTTTCTTCTGGAATCTATGTAGCTCTGTGTCCTGCGCGGCTGGCTGGCATTCCCCTGAAGTTCGCGCTGATTCTTGTGGCGTGCAGGATCGCGGGACCCAGTAGGCTGGGTCCTGTGCGCAGCAAGGAAGGGTGACCTCCCGGGGTGTACAGGTGGAGCCTCCTCCTTAACTGGGTGGGGGCCAAGGCCTCCCAGTCCCAGGGAGCTATGCTTGGCACTGCGCGTGATGTGGACCCGACCCTGGTTCTGTCTGCAAGCTCGCCCAACAGCTGTGCCTGCGGGGCAGGCCCGGGCAAGTCCCAGGCCTACAGTGCTGGGAGCAACCCTGCTGGGCGGTGCATTCTGCACAGGTGCTGTGGGATGGTACAGGCTCGAGCCGAGCCGCGCGGCTGAAGAATGGAGCTGCCATACGCTCTGCACTCTGGTGGGGGGGGGCCCAAGCTCTCCAGGTCCCTGCAGCTATGTTGCTTAGTTCCCGGTTAGCAGCTCTGGGGTCCTGGGCTGATTTGGACTGGGCTGCGTACCTCTGTGTCCTGCACGGCTGGCCGGCATCCCCCTGAGGTTCGCGCTGATTCTTGTGGCGTGCAGGATCGTGGGACCCAGTAGGCTGGGTCCCGTGCACAGCAAGGAAGGGCGGCCTCCCGGGGCATACAGGTGGAGCCTCCTCCTTTACTGGGCGGGGGGCCAAGGCCTCCCAGTCCCAGGGAGCTATGCTGGGCACCGCGCGTGACACGGACCCGACCCTGGTTCTGTCCGCAAGCTCGGCCCAACAGCTATGCCTCTCTCCATCAATTTTTAAGGATAGTTTTGCAGGGCACATCAATCTGGGTTGAAAGTTGTTTTCTTTCATGTTTTGAAATACTTCACTCCAAGCTCTTCTTAACTTAAAGTTTTTTGTTGAGAAGTCTGCCGTGATTCTGATAGGCTTTCCTTCATAGTTGATCTGTTTCTTTTCTCTGACAGCTTTTAGTATTTTGTTCTTGTGCTGTATTTCTGATACCCTTATTATTATATGTCTGGGTGAGGATTTATTTTGGTTGTCGTTAATTGGGGTTCTGTATGCCTCAGTTACCTGTATTTCAGATTCTCTTCCCATGTTTGGAAAGTTTTCTGCTATTATTTCTGTGAATAGTCTTCGCAGGTCATTGGTATTGACTCCTGCTTTTTCATTTATGCCTATTAATCTTATGTTATTTCTCTTGACATCGTCTTGCAGCTGTGAATTGTTGTTTCTTGGTTCCTTACTATTTTTGTGAGATTTTTTCTTTCATGGCCCTGATCTCCCATGCTGTCTTCAAGATCTTAGATTCTATCTTCAGCTTCATTTAAGCAGTTTTTCAAACTTTCCATGGAGGTTTTCATTTCCTGCATTTCCCTTTGCATCTGTTTCATGCATTCTGTTTGTGTCTTATATTGTTCATTCAAGGTTTTGATCATTTTCTTAAGTTCTTCTATGTTTTTATCTTGCTCTTCTTTAGATACACACCACATTTCTTTAATAATGATTCTCATTTCATTTTTTAGCTGAGAGAATATTTCTGATTTGAATTTTTCTATAGCTTCATCAAGCTGTTTCTCTATTGCATTTTCTATCATTTCAGAAAGTCCCTTTGTGTGACTCCCACTGTCTTCCATTTCAGTGTCTCCTGGGTTTGTTCTTTGTGGGCTGGGGGACAGAGACTACCTCTTGGTCTTTCATTTTGTCATTTTCTTCCAGAACCTATGTGGCCCTGTGTCCTGCGAGGCTGACCGGGCGTTCCCCAGAGGGTTGCGCTGATTCTTGGATCACGCTGAATCACTGGACCCGGTTGAGCCGGGCCTTGGGTGCAGCATGGGGGGTTGGCCTCCCAGAGTGTGCGGGTGGAGCCTCTGCCTTAACTGGGTGGGGGGCCAAGGCCTCCTGGTTCCAGGGAGTTAGGCAGAGTACCCCAGATTGATGCCGCCCAGAGCCTGGGTCTGTCTGCAAGTTCAGAACGACAACCGCTTTGCCAGAGCAAGCCTGGGCAAGTTGCAGGCCTGCAGTGCTGGGAGAAACCCGGCTGGGTGGGGGTCAGCGAGTTCTGGGCTGGCACACGCACAAGCAGCTCCACTGAAGTATGGAGTTTGCATGCACTCAGCGCTCTAGTGTGGAGAGCGCAAGCTCTCTAAGTCCCTGGAGCTAGGTTGGTCAGTCCCCAGTGAGCAGCTCTGGGCTCCTAGGCTGATCTGGGCTGGGCTGCCTACCTCTGTGTTCTGCGAGGCTGGCCGGGCATTCCCATGAGGGTCTCGCTGATTCTTGGATCACGGTGAATCATGGGACCCAGTCGAGTTGGGCCCTGCACACAGCAAGGGAGGGCACCCTCCCGGGAGTGCGGGTGGAGCCTCTGCCTTAACTGGGTGGGGGGCCAAGGCCTCCCAGTCCCGGGGAGTTAGGCAGAGTACCCCCGAGTGACACTGCCTGGAGCCCGGGTCTGTCTGCAAGTTCAGAACAACAACCGCTTTGCCAGGGCAAGCCTGGGCCAATTATGAATTCTGTATCTGAAAATATCTATAAAAAGATTGAAAATTTCTGATAAAGTTATTATGCCTTCTCAATGAGCAAAGATTGTAACATAAATGGGACAAAATTGAAGGTGTTACAAACTCTGCTTATAAATTCTCTGTGCTATATATAAATTATTGAATATTTATTATGATAAATGAAGAAAATAAAATCAAAGACTGAAGAGACTAGTGTGGATGAAACTCTATGCATAAACTCAGGAGGAAAATGCCATTGTGTGACACTTGGGAAAAGAGCTAGGTGCAGGGTGTGGGTCATATTCTTGAATTTTTACATCATTTTTTCTAAAGTACAAAAGTCACTTGTTCAAGAACAGTTTTCAGAGCTATACATTTTATGTCCCAAAATTTTTTTGACTCGTAAAATAATGCCAAAATATAGTCAGTTAATGAACTGAGTGATGTAAATCTGACTTTATATGAAACATTCCCATTTTAAAACATTGTATAAAAGGCTTTAAAAATGTTAGGCCAATGCACATATGGATACCTTGTATGCATTTCTTAAAAGTAGAGATATCTAAATTGATTTAGGTATATTGCATGCACTAAGGTTCCATAAAATAACCCAAGAATAGCTGGAAGTGCCTTCAAATGGTGCTTTAATTGGAGATAATGATTTAAATCAGTGATTTGCAATACTAGCTAAATAGTAAATACTTCCAGCTCATTAATAAGCAAATAACCATGAAAAGTAAATCAAATTAGAATTATTACTTGGACATGGATATGGATACTATATTTTTAAGTTAAAAATATTTTACACTTATGCTTAAACTTTTCAAATTATTATACCATAAGCAGTATTTGAGAATTACTGATTTAAAACATTCTAATGACAAAAAAGTATGCATAAAGGTAAATTAAGTAAAATTGTTAAAATGGTTATTCTAATACCTTGTTATTAAACATATTGTCTGTATTTTATAATACTGTTCTCATTAATTAGAATATTTCAAATTGACCTAAATATTATAATTTCTTACGTGCCCATGAATGAAAAATTAGGAACAATCAGGGCATCCTTATCATTTTGAAATTACTAAGCAAGTCAAAATGACCTAATTCCATAAAGTAATGGGATTTTGGTGCAAGCACAGCATTAATAGAACTTGTAAAGTGGTAAATGTTTTTATAGCATTCTATGTTCTCCTCTATTAAATATATGCACATTTGGTAGTCTTGTTTTTCACACATATAACAAAATATCATGTTATTGGGAAGTGACTGACTTCCCAAAGCAAATGACTTTAGCATAAAGCAATTGCTTTCTTAATTACCAAGTACCTACTCAGAATTAAAGTAAGAGCTCATTTAATGTACTTTTTTATTTTAGATTTTGTGCTTTTGCATTTTGATGAGTTTTATTTACTAATTGATTTGCTTATTCATTTATTTTTCTATTACTGAACTCACATTTCTCACATTAAGTTATATCTGTAGTCCTTTTGTATTTTTTTATTTTGAGGCAGTCTTGCAAGTTGCTCAGGCTTGTCTCCTTGAGCTTCTCCTGTCCCAGATGCCCAGACTGCTGGAATTACAGGTGTTTGCTACTTTTGATGTGCTTGTTTTTTATTATTGTTTTTGTGTATCTATCTCTTGGTATTGTTTGTCCCTCTTAAGATTCATTTAACCAACACATCTCCTTGAATAGGTCAAATAATTATTTTCCAATATTAGCAAAAAGAAAAAAGATTCTACTCTCCAAGTTCATGTACTGTTTCTGCTTTTAAAAAATAATATATTTAGGTTTATTGCATATTTTGGTCATTTGCTTTTCTTTTAAGTCAACTAATATTTCCACAAATAGGAATACAGCATATACATAGACCTAAATCACAAATCTAGTCTTCTGAATTGAATCACATTTTTCTATTACCAGAATGAAAAGATGTTCAAAATTATATGCAGAGTGAAAAAATAATAACCCTAATATAACTGAAAAAAATAATACAAGTATCAAGGCAACTATCTCTCCACTTTATCAATAACCCATCTTGAATAATCAGTGACAATTTCTCCCTTTTTTGAATTATGGTACTATAAACAATAAATCACCCAAAGGGTCATCAATACTGAGTGGAACACATTTTAAATTTATTTTTTATCATGAGATACCAAATAGAAACCACTGATGAGTTAGTTAGATGATAGTAATTCTCCATCCTCTTTAATCAGTGGTTTTCAAACTTCCTTCTAGCAAGATGCTAGGTATTTTTTAATACCAAGCATAATCTATTTATTTATTTTTATTTTTATTTTTTATTTTAAAGATAGTAAAATCCAACAAAACGTAACAGAGCAAAGTCAATCAAAACAAAGCAGTAGAACTGGTACAGAACTTCTAAGAAAGATACTATGAAAACAATAGCTACTATAGTATATCTTGTTATTTTCAGAATAGTTGACCTTTCCAACAGGTATAGTAAAATCAAACAAAACCAAACCAAAACAAACAAACAAACAAACAAACAAAACAACCCAATAAAACCAATAAAAACAGAGTATAAAATAAGGCCAAAAAAAATTAATCAGTATAAAGCAAAACAACAAGAACAATATTGGGTCCCAAACACAGACAGAAGAGAGCCCCCCATTTTTGCTACATTGTGTACTGTCACATTCCAAAGAGATGCTCAGGCTGCCAGCCCCAGGCCTGCAAACTGAACAAAACAATACTAGCATTTTGTTGTTTTAGGTACCTTAGTTTCTATCAATGTAGCCAGACCTCCAAACAAGCAGGTTGATTTACGGGGGGTGGGGGGTTGGGGGGAAGCTTTTTCCTTGATTCTTAGCCTGAGCACTGGTAGGTATAAGGGGAGGCACATGTTTCTCTTCCTGGGGTCCATGCCTATCATGCAGGACCCTGGAAATCTGTCTTATTTGTGTCCTGGTTAGACGTGCTCAGGCCTGGCTGGGTGGGCTCCCAAGAAGCCCCCATTTCTTTCTCCTCCTGGGGTCCACACCATCGTGCAGGCCCCTGGAAGGCTGTTAAAGAGGATGCTGAATTGGAAATCATGTTTTAAGAAACACTACTATAAACCACACACATAATCTGTAAATTACACGGATACATTACTGTATGGGGTATGCTATGTACCCCCAAGTCCTCACATACTTTTGATGGGGCTGAGTCTGAGGCTTGTGATCAGTTTGTTGTCTAGCGCCAGGATTGATGATGTCAGTCCTGTACCCACCCAGGGGTGGAGCTGACATACAGTGTAATGGAAGGGGGGTCTTCCTCTTGTTCACTTCCTCTTCCGCCTCTCACTCTCTCTCTTGCCAGCGCAGCGTGCGGCTTGCAGCTTGCAGCCACCATGAACAGCAGGCCCACCTTGCCACCCTATCTTGGAGCCAACTAAAGGACTGAAACTCCCAAGAAACTGTAAGAATAAACCTTTCCTTCCCTAACTTTGGGCATCAGGTATTTTGTCTCGGCAATGAGCAAAAAGTAACTAAGACAATTACCAAATTCTTCCTGTCATGAATCTTATTTCAAGCTCTGAAACCATGTACTTACCATTTAATGCATAGAAAAATTTATGTACAACAAATAGTGATAAAACTTTATGAAATATTGCATAGTATTTATAAAACACTGAGGCTTAAGGCTCTATAAGTAATATAAAACCCAACTCAAACTGACCTCAAATAACTTATTGGTTTATATAATTCAAGAAATGCCAATGATCTTTTTCTCTTCAATCAAGACTAAATCAAGTGACTCAAACAGTGTCAGCAACATCATAGTTCATTCTTATTCTGTAATTTTGCTCTGCACTTCACCCTAAGTTTATGAGCACCTGTTCAACCTACAAACACTGATAATTCAAACTACTTTTCTCATAATTGAAACCAGTGAGAATAGCTACAATTCTCTTTTTTCAAAAAAAAAAAAAAAAAAAGAAAAGAAAAAGAAAAGATAGAACATTTAACTTCATCCTGTGACTGCAAAAAAGATCTGACCATTCTGATAATGCTTTGCTAACCTTGCTTGGAGAATAAGCCCATTCTTTAAGGCTAAAATGGTGTATACAGTGACACTGTGGACAATGAGTATTTACCTCAGCATACAAAGATAGTGATAAGCATCTCCAGTGAAATGAATCCAGAAAGAGGTGCTTTTTCTAGAAAACAGCTGAATGCTAGTTTATCCGTAGAAGTGTGGTAGTGTGAAAGAACAGATTTGTAGCATGCTAGTTAACCAAATATCATATATGTAATCTGCTAAATATACCTTCTATTTAAATGTTATGGCTTAATTTCATTTATTGCTCCACTGACAAAACCCAGATTAGGCAATACCCCAAGGAGGATTTATTTCTCAGCTTTCATATTCTCCTTCCAGCAATTCTCAATATGACTAAAATAAAACTATTCAAACCTTAAAATGTTAAGTGAAGAAAGAGTATTATCTTTGATTATATGTCTTTTTGTGCATGTATTTTAAAGGTTGACTTGGGCTATTTGATTAAACATAATTAGTAACTGAATATATGTAACTAAATATATATTAGTAAATGAATATATTATGCAGTATAAATTGAACTGTCCATAGATACATTCTTTGAAAAGAGACAAATATTAACAATGGATCAGTTCATATTATAGCTTTCACTATGTATCCACAAAAAGAAGAGTGGTGTAATTACAATTTTGAACTCAAGATGTTTGAATTTTCAAGAACTTTTTGACTAGAAAATTATTAAAATATTCTGATTTTCAATTAACCTCACTGGAAATTTACTTAATAGATAAAAGAATTTCAATTTCTGTGATTTAGGTTTGAAGCATTAAGCAAGAATCATTTATTTAAAGAATTACTTATATTTTAAGAATATTATTTTAAAAAGATTTTTATAAATACTCATCCCCATTTTAGATAGTCTTTAATTGTTCATGAGATTTGAAATCCAAAGTAATTTCTAATGTTTGCAACCTAAAAAATTTTCAACCCAATGTAAGATGTCTTATTTTTTGTAGTGTCAGAAATAAAGTATAAGTATTTAAAGATTACTCAATAAAATTATTGTTTTATCTTAGGATTTTATCTTTACCTATTAAATTTTCTGCTTTATGACATCTGCAAATAATTGCTGCTTGATTTTAATTGAGCAGATTTAAATTATTATTTTTGAGGCATTATTTTCATTCCTTTAAAAAACAGATACAGTATATTGTTTGCTACAAAAAATTCTGGCCAAATTAAAAAAAATTACAATACAATAATAGAAGAAAGCAGCAACTTTTCACTTGTAAATATACTCTATTCCACACATTGAAATGGCATCTCAGAAGAGCAGGCATATACAACTCCATCAAAGCCCATGAATCAATAGACTAAACAAGTTACACTGTAGCAGTTTATACATCAAAAACACTTGTCTATTTCCATGAGCAATATCATCAAAATCAATATATCCCCCAATCTGCAGCTATTCCCCAAACTACTCTTCCATATTACATATTCAAACAGTTGTAAGCAAATTAATAAATTGCTCTGGACTTTAGTTTTCTCTTCTCCTGAATTTCAATTTATTCCTAACACTGGAGAATCCATGTAGTCTTATTATTTTGCGTTTTTCACTTTTGTGGCATGAAGATGAATACGGTGAATGAGAGTTTCAAACTCACACTTTACTAACCACTTGTAGTTTTGATGTCAAACACAAGGAGAGTTTCACTGTTACACGTTTAGTTTGCAATGTCCTCCTATCATCGCAACACAAAACAACACAATTCTCTTATCCAGACCATAATAAGAAGTCCCGTAACATCAGTGAAGCACAAAATGTACAGATGCCATTAGGAGGCACCCAATCTATGCAAGCTAATAAAGTGGTGATTAGATAATTTACATCTGCATACACTAGAATCCACAAGAATGGTTAATTATAAAATTTCTTACTTGCATGTTACATTAAAGAAATCTCCCCATTGCATTCCTTCTTTTTATTGTTTTCTCTTTATTTGCAATACATTTTATATTCTTATATTTAAATGGTTTTATTGAAGTCTGGAATATTATATCTAGGGAGCGGACTTCAACCAACTTTAAAATTTGACCATATTTCATCTCTTGTAATTGCTAAAACTAAATAAGCTGATTTCAGCTGAATGTTATATTATGTACAATCTAGAAAAAAATTGTGGATATTGTGTGATTATATATAGCATCAAAGATACAAATTTTAAAATTTATATTCAATATAGCTCTTAACATGGTTATGGTGTGTGATTCATATTAGCTATAGGTTGCTTAACTCTTAAGTGATGATACTGACACTTGCCCCTGGAGGTAATTTTCAAGGTTAAACATGAAATGTGTTGTGCTAATCTCATATTCAATACAATATTCATTTTTGTAGCCACTCTCCACCACTTGTATTTGCTCAACCAACTGAAAGAGCTGTACTTCTTTTGTAAAAAGTGTCAAGCGGACCAGAATCCCAGGAAATTTGCCAGACCTGGTTATACAATGTCTTAGCAAAACAGTTTTAGTCATTTCTGTTTCTGGTAGGTTAGAAATACAACATAGTCACCAAATCTCATAAGAAAGGTGGAAATGTAAATACCAGTTTGCTTATAACTCTACACTTTCTCTTTGTGAGGTTTTATCTGGAAAGAAATACCAGGTTGTTAATGGATGATCATATCTATATTATCTTTATGTCTATCTATCTCTGCCTCTGTCTCTCTGTCTCTTGCTATATATATACATACATACAGACACATGAATATTACACTGCTGTTATATGCAATTAATATAATTTAAAGGCAGCTCTAAGTTGTCAGAGCTCAATTTCACGTTTCTAATGACTTCTTTCCAATCTCTTATGTGGATCTACACATCAAAAATGCAATGACGCTTTGAGTGTCTCTCACATTTTGAATTACTTTAAGTTCTTCTGTCTTATGTCTCTGACTAACTTGGAGAAATTACTACATGTTTCTGAGCTCAATAGGTTAGATAGACCCCACACACTTTTGCTAGGGTATTAACCTTATTTCACAGTTGGCCCACTTAATTACATCTGCACTTTATCATATTCACAAGTTTTGAGGATTAGCCTATGTAAGTCTTTGGAGCAATTTGTTCAGAAAGCATTAGTAACCATGTTTCAAAGTGACCTTTAATCCTCCACAGAGTCATAATTATAATACTAATCTATTATATTAAACTTTGTTCAAATTTAAACTGTTTTTCATAAACTGGGCTTACTTCCTTGAATTTCAGCTTCTTTTGCTGGGCATAAAACATGAATATGTTATTTACTAATAGTTGGTAAGAATAAATCAGAAGACATTTTCCTTGCCCCACTACCTAAAATACAGTAGGTGCAGAAATTTTTTTCTCCTTTACTTTTTTTCAGCCTTTATGGAAAGCCATTCCTTCTACTTTCATGTTTCTTTTTTAGGGTAAGTTGGTCAATTAGGGTCTTGCTACGTAGCTCAGGACCGTGAACTCACTGTGTAGCCCAGGGTGGTCTCAGACTTGAGGAAATCTTCCTGCCTCGTTGCACCACCACACCTAGGTAATTTTTTAGTTTTGGAGTAATAAAGTCCTGTTCAATTCAAAAATCTACATCCTAATTACAATTTCTGCTTACTATTCAGAGTCACATTGATGATGAAGTGTGCAGTGGAAGTCATGCATTTTTTTAGGGTACTGGGGATCAAACTCATTACCTTATGCTTGCAAGGCAGGTGCTTGTGCTGCTAAGCTAAATCCCCAACCCCAAGTCATGCATTTTAATACCCATTCTACTAAACAGAAATGCATTTCATTGCTGTGAGTGGTAGTTTGCTGAGTTGTGTGCCCGATGTTATAGTTTTCTTCATTTCAGGAAGCATATACCACCTTCTCAAATGTAGAGGAAAAATCATATTTTTCAGCTGGGAATATTCTAGAAACTGATCAGGAACTTTTTTTATAGCCATTATTTTCCCTTTCATCTGGGAAAGTGCATGTTTATGTACATCAATAAGTCTAAAATACTGATAACTCCTGTCCCTTACACCTGAACTCTAAAATGGTAGGTTTAATTTTATATTGCATTTTGGATTATTCATTATTCACTTGTTGGGAGCCGTTGAAGCTGGAAATTGACTTAGGGCATGATATGGACATGATCATTCCAAGAACAAAGAGAGCCTAGGGCAAGTCACATGAAGATTCTACTTCAACCTAGAGAACACCTAGCCCCAAGACAATCTGAACAGTGGGTTGCTAGGACAACAGGGTGTCATGTGACATTAGGTTGCTAAAAGCTATAAACACCCCTGCAGTGAGGGGCCAGTACCTTTCCTCCCATCAGAGGATAAGGGCTCCACTTGACCCCAGTTTTGTTTCTTTCTTTATTTTTCTCATCCTCTCATGGTCCTTCACCCCAAGAACCTCAGGAGCCACATGGTTGTGGCATATGGTGCCTGAGCAGGGACAGGGTAAGAGATTGAGGGTGAGGGGACACTTCTCAATGTGCATGCAGCTAGTGAGAGAAGTGAATTGGTATAGGTCAATAGTCATCACTAGAGTGTATTGATATTGGCTTCATCAGGTGTAAAGCGTGGAGCATTGAAACTCCCTTCTTCTCTAGGGCCAATTAAAAATGGGCCTGTGAGAAACCCCTTTCCTTTCTAAAAAAAAAAATAGTACATTGATTCTATCAGCTAACTGTGGGACAAACTTATTCAACAGAATCACCAATGTATAAGGAACTGGTTGTTGTATGCTTGATCCCAGTATTTACATTCCATCTGTGGATCTGAATTAGACAGGGTCTTAATAATTAAAAGCTTCTTGAGACAACCACGGTGGAATTGGTTCCAGGCACTGTTTTAGAATAGAGTCCCAAGCAGGAAAAAGGTGGTGGAATGACAGCCACCCCGATAACCTCAACTGAGCCACAAGCAGCAACTCCTGCCTTTTCAGCTCAAACAAATTTTGCTGCATCACAGGTTGGAACCTCTGCTTTTCAAGGAGTAGAGCCATTTTTTCTGTCTCCCTTGCAGTTAGCACTAAAGGAAGCCAGACAGTCAGTGGAGTACATGGAGGGTTTTCAACATATCTACCCGGTTACAGAACTTTGAGTACCCAATAATGCAGGACAGGTTTTACGTCATCATGAAGCCATACCATTTAGGTCATTAAAAGAACTAAAAAATGCTACCACCACCTATGGCCCTACAGCCCCATTTACCTTGGGTTTCATAGAGCTCCTAGGACAGCAAGTTATGGCACCAAATGATTGGAAAGGTATAGCTAAAACATGTTTAAGTCCAGAGGATTATTTGTTGTAAAAAGAAACTTTTTTGAATTGTGCACAGACCAGGCCACTCACAATGCTGCTCAGAACATAGCTATTACAAAAGGTACATTAATAGGAAAAGGTGTCTTTGCTGCTACAGGCAGTCAGCTTGCTTTTGATATGCAAGCATAAGACCAAGTCAGAATGGCAGCCACAAGAGCCTGGAGGGAGCTCCCTGCAAGAGGTGAGACCTCCCTGGATTTGACTTCTATTCGTCAGGGTCCAGATGAACCACTTCAGGATTTTACTGCACGTTTATTGCAAGCTAGTGAGAGAGTTATAAGTGACAAAAAAGCGAGTAAATTAATAGTTCAACAACTGGCTTTTGGAAATGCAAATAAATGGTGTAAAGAAGCTTTAAGAGCCCACAAAAGGCATGCTATGCTATCTGAAATGATTCAGGTTTGTGCAGATATTGGTCCCTCCTACGTACAGGGGACTGCTTTAGCAGCAGCTCTCACTCAGGTCATAAACCCCCAGCCAAAAGGAAAGGAAAAAATCAGTTACTTGTTATCATTGTAGAGGGGAGGGACTTCTTGCTTGAAACTGTTTTGCTGCACCACCTGTGGGGGCAGCACAGCCATTGCCTGTCTCTTCCACAAAACCTCCTCGTATTTGTACAAGATGTGAATGAGGATATCATTGGGAAAGTGATTGTAAATCAAAAATAGATGTGGAAGGCCGATCCATTCCAGGAGACTTCCAGCGGCGCCTGCCTCAGCCCCACCAAACAATGGGGGCGCTTTCCTCAATTCCTCCCTAGCCTCACTCTCTGCAGCCAAGCATGCTTCTGATATCTGGTGAACAACAAAAGATAGAAGGGGTTTTGGCCTCCGTTCCACCTCCAAATTCATACCAACTCCTGAAATGGGAACCCAATTTATTCCCACTGGAGGCTATGGACCTTTACCTCAAGAAACAGTGGGCCTACTCCTAGGTCATAGCAGTCTCACATTAAAAGGTATTCAGGTTTTGCCAGGTGTTATTAATGCAGACTATACAGGGGAAATCAAGGTTATGGTTCTTTTACTACTCAAAACATTGTTCAAATCACACCAGATTCTCGTATTGCTCAACTGGTTATCCTCCCCTTGACAAAAGCTGGACAATCTATTACTAAAGAAAGGATATCTAAGGGTTTTGGGTCTTCCAGTACTTATTGGATTCAACACATTAAACAAGATCAGCCTGAGATGGAATTAATCATTGAAGAAAAAACATTTACAGGGCTTTCAGACACAGGAGTGGATGTTTCTGTTATTGCCCAAAAACATTGGCCAATGGCATGGCTTCTGGATGTGGTAGCTACAGAACTACAGGGTGTGGGCAATATTTCTTGCCCTAGTAGAAATACTAAATTGTTAACCTGGAGGGATGCAGAAGGTCATTCTGGACATTTCTCACCTTATGTCCTCCCCCATATACTGGTTAATTTATGGGGTTGTGAGGTACTACAGGATATGGGGTCATTTCTAGTTAGCCCAAACTCTTTGGTGACTCATCAGATGTTACAACAAGGTTTTCTCCCTACTCAAGAGCTTGATAAAAATAATCAAGGAAGGAGAGAACCCCTTCCAATGAACCAAAAAAAAAAGGACCATTTTGGCATAGGATACTCACCTTCACATTTTTTTGGGGGGGTCTTTATCTCTTCTCTGACCCCACAGATGGCATCCAAGATAACTTGGATGTCTGATGACCCTGTTTGGGTTGATCAGTGGTCCCTTACTGAGGAGAAGTTTGTAGCAGTTCATTCACTGGTTAATGAACAAACGATGGCAGGACATTTAGAACCCTCCAATGGCCCTTGGAGTACCCCAATTTTTGTAATAAAAAAGTCGGGAAAATGGAGATTATTACAAGATTTGCAGGCTGTTAATAAAACCATGGAACCTATGGGAGCACTTCAACCCAATTGCCTATTCACGTAGCTATTCCTTTGCATTTTTCTCTCATGGTGATTGATTTAAAAGATTGCTTCCTTACTATCTCCCTTCATCCTCAGGATAGGAAACGTTTTGCCTTTAGTCTACCTTCCATTAATCATCAGACTCCTATGTGCCACTTCCAGTGGTGTTTTCTGCCACAAGGAATGGCAAATAGTCAGACTTTATGTCAAGAGTTTGTGGCTGCAGCTATTTTGTCAGTTCATTAGGCTTATCCATTTATCTTACTCACTATATGGATAATTTACTATTGGCACATGAATCTTCATCCACTTTGCATCACGTATTTATCCAATTGGGCAATGCCCTTCATAGTGTTGGCCTAACTGTGGCCCCTGAAAAGGTGTAAATCATGGCACCTTTTTTGTATTTGGGTTACATCATTCAGCAAAGACATACTGTGCCCCAGACTGTCCAGATTAAAATTAATCATCTTACCACCTTATCTGATTTTCAGACTTTACTTGGTAATATTAATTGGCTCTGCCCAGGTCTAAAACTAACAACCTGTGATTTAGGCCCTCTTTTTGACATTCTCAAAGGTGACCCAGACCCCACATCTTCAAGGACACTCACATCAGAGTCTAAAATTGCCTTAGACAAAGTTACTCTGGCTCTCTCTAATGCCCAACTTTCTAGAGTTGACCCAACCTTGCCCTTGTTTTTAATTATCTTCCCTACTCAATGCATGCCCACTGGGGTCCTTTGGCAGTCTCAGGGGCCTTTACAATGGCTGCATATGCCACACCCCCCACACAAAACCATTACTCCCTTCTATGAGGCTGTGGCAGAACTGATTGTGCATGGTCAAACATGCGCTATTCAGCTTTTTGGTTGTGAGGTACAAGCTATCATTGTTCCCTTTTCTTCTGTCCAACAACAGTGGCTATGGCAATTTTCATCTTCCTGGCAATCTGCATTGGCTAACTTCCCTGGTAATATTGATTGTCATTATCCTCCAGATTAATTAATTCAATTTGCTTCCCTCACACCCTTTGTTTTTCCTTCAAAAATAAGTTTAGCCCCCATAGTAGGAGCTCTCTCTGTTTTCACAGATGGGTCGTCATCAGGCAAAGGAGGTTATGTAATGGCCTCCTCTTCCCAAATACAGGATACGGGTTTCTCTTCTGCACAAAAGTCTGAATTTCAAGCTGTCATATGGGCCTTGCGAGATCATTCATCCACTCCAATTAACCTTTTTTCAGATAATGCCTGTTTGCGCTGTGATACGCCACATTGAAACTGCCACCATACACACCAGTCAGGAAGATCTTTTTCACTTATTTCACACACTCCAAATTGCCATTCAGTCATGCCATGTTCCCTGTTTTATTGGCCATTTACATTCCCATTCCCAATTACCAGGGCCTCTCACTAAGGGAAACAATGTGATAGACAGATTGGTGGCTACAGTCACTGTTGCTCCCTCAGGTGTCGTTCAACGGGCTTCTGCCTCTCATGCCACCTTCCATCAAAATGCTTCTGCCTTGCGCAAACAGTTCCATTTAACCGAAAAACAGGCTCAACAAGTTGTTAAACAATGCTCTTCATGTGTAATACATCTTCCCTCACTTTCCATGGGGGTTAATCCCCAAGGGTTACACGTCAATCACCTCTGGCAGATGGATGTCACTCACATTCCTGAGTTTGGCTCCCTACACTGGGTCCCTGTTTCAGTGGACACTTTCTCAGGATTTATCTTTGCTTCTGCTCACACTGGTGAAGGGGTTAAACATGTCATTTCTCACTGCTTGGATGCCTTTAGTGCCCTAGGCTGCCCATGGGCACTTATGACTGACATTGGCCCAGCCTATACCAGCACTGCCTTCAAAATCTTTTGTAAAACTTTTCATGTTTCCCTTACCACAGGAATTCCTTATGACCCTCAAGGTCAAGGAGTTGTTGAGCATGCTCATCATATACTCAAGGTTCAATTACAAAAACAAAAAGGTGAAGCTTTACCTACAAAATTTACACCTCATAATAGACTTCATTTGGCATTATGTACAATTAATTTTTTAAATTCTACTAAGGATGGTATTACAGCAGCAGAAAGACAGTTTAATCAGGTAAAGAAAAAGAGATCTCTGCAAATTGACTTACAATAAATTTGACTAGTCTATTTATAACAAATTCTGCAATTATAAAAAATTAGTGTAATTCAATTGGACTAAAATATATTTGAGTGCACTCTGGTTTTGTAAGATGTTTGTCAGTCTGCCTGTGTATCTGTCTGTTTGTCCAGTCTGTCTATAAGCTGTTGTTGGAAATCAGTTGAGCTAATTATCATTCACACCTGTGGAGCCGAAAGCACAAGTGCCCGTACACGAGTGCCCAAAAACGCCCCGAGTGCATGGGGTGCTGTAGGTGACAGGTGTTTCAATCCCAAGAATCTGGTGTAAGAAGCAAGCTAGTTCAGCAAAGGGGCATGATACAAATGTATAAATAGCCCCCAGGAACTTAGAGAGTTCTTGCAGACCCCAACAACTCTGTTTGTTTCTATGTTCAAATCTGTACAGATCATCTGTCCATGTATGTCCATTTGTCCATTCTGTAAACTGCTGTTCCTTTTATTTTGAGCTCAACAATTTTTATCCTTTTTTACATTCTTGGATCATTTAATCAAAGTTTAATTTGGATAATAGACTTAAAAACATGCTTCCACCTGGGTTCCCAGTTAGTCCAAATGTTGCTAAAATTAGTTATATAAAAGTAATGATTATTGTTGTTTATCATAACTTGAGAGTCTCTCATTGTTCAAAAATAATACATTAAATGTTATAATTGGATTTGTCTTAAGTTAAAAAATTATTAAGATGATTATTAAAATCCTTTTGGGGTGAGGGGGGATTACTGGACAGGACTTTGATTGATGAATAAGAAAGTGGCTACCTGGTAATATTTGTAACCAGTTCTTGTTGATTGATTGGAGGCCCCAGGAATTGCCATAGCCTTAAGGGAGACACCCCAACTAAAGTTATATAAAATATGTTCACATTGGTCATCATCAAAAGAAATAATACAGTAAGGTTTTCAATTTTAAAATGCCCATACAACGGTTTTATGTGGATATGATAGATTGTTATTAACCCCATGATATATTTATGTATTCATGCCTCCAGATGTATAGGTCATTAAAAATGTAAAACAGATTGTTTATGGTGACAAACTTTTGTTTCAGATTCAGACCTCAGCCTGTAACAAACTTATGACATGTACATCCCACTAAGGGTCAACAAGATAGGTAAAAGCTTTTATGTATTAGACAGGAATGATTGACCATAAAGGGAGTATCTTATGTGAAAAAAATGCAAATTCAAGTGTGCTAAAAAATGTCATCATAATTGTCAAGTTACAACAGTAGGTATGGTCTTGTTTCCTAGTTTTCTGTATAAAATACATAACTGTTAACATTCTACTGGTATTCAAATGTTAGAACATTCATGGTTGTTTTTAAAAAATAATGGTTCTCTTTTATGTTCTAAGATGCTTGATATTTAGATAAGATGATAATGTTACACTTGCTGCCTCTATTACATTGTTCTGTTAACAATCTTTTCTTCTGGATGTTCAACAACTGAGGTTTAGAGATCAACAATTGGAGAGATAGATGGGCTAAGAGGATAGCCAATATTTTGGGCTTAGCCCTCCAAGGTCAATGGGGACCCAGACATTAGAGAACCTCTGCTGTGACATCCAGTACTCAGTGAGTCCCTGGTCTTCTGATCAAGAAGACTATGAGACCACAAAGGAATGTGATCATCGGTGTGTGGTGTGCCTAAGGAGAGTCACCAGAAGAAAAAATCTCCCAGGCTTTCACAGAAAGCAACTTGGTCAAGTAATAGCGGTGACTCATCCAAATGGCTGACACTGACCACCCATCCTGTGCAACAACAAAACAAAAGAATGGATATGTTGGGAGCTGTTGAAGCTAGATATTGATTTAGGGAATGATCCAGACATGATCATTCCAAGAACAAAGAGAGCCTAGGGCAAGTCACATGAAGATTCTACTTCTGCCTAGAGAACACCTAGCCCCAAGACAATCTGAACAGCGGGTTGCTAGGACAACAGGGTGTCATGTGACATTACGTTGCTAAAAGGTATAAACAAACACCCCTGCAGTGAGGGGCCAGTACCTTTCCTCCCATCGGGAAGATAAGGGCTCCACCTGACCCCAGTTTTATTTCTTTATTTTTCTCATCCTCTCACAGTCCTTCATCCCAAGAACCTCAGGAGCAACATAGGTCACGGCATTTACTCAGTAGGTACTATTCAATGTCTACCATTCCAGATCTTGGACTGAGCATCAGTGATCAACTCCATCCCTTTTCTGACTTGTTTTGTGTTGCAAATGCTTGAGGAATTTTAACTATCCCAATCATGTTCTTATTTTGCACACCTTCTATAGGGATTAGTTAATGGATGTCAACTCGCAAGACAGTGGAGAATGAGGAAAGTAATTCTTAGCTGCTTCCTCCCACTTTGCTACCATTTTTAGCCACATTTGTCTATTATCACGGATCCAAATGGCAGCCCTGCTGCTTTTCTTCAGTCTTAGCTAGTAATCACTCTATATTCCTGTTCTTTGTCATGGGGGAGAATTTTTTTTTCATCCCCCTCAATGTTCTCTGCAAATGCAAGACTGAGATGTTGTCAATGTGAAAAATACTGAGGCTTTGTCTCTTGTCAGACCTACGAAGACATGTGAGGGCATGAGAGACACTGCGAAGGTTTTGACTGGAGACAAGAAGCACACATTCTTGTTCTCCTTCTCTTAGTGTAATAATACTGGCACAAGTTAATAAACCCTTCTGATTCAATAGGAATCTAGGTGGAAACCACATGGCAGTTCTCTGTCTTTCTCTCTGTCTCTCTGCCTCTCTCTCTCTCATCAAGGATACCACTTATAAGCAGCCTTCTTCCCTTATGGGCAGGGGAACTCCTCAATAATCCCCTCTCATACTCTAGAGAGTTAGAAAATGAGTAATTTCTTTTCAAATTTCAGATCCTACTTGATAGTTCCTCCATGTACATCTTCTACCTTTCTCCACACTATGGTGGGCAGGTGGGAGAGAGGACAGTTGGGATGGGATGTGCAATAACTCTTTAATAATGCTAACCATCTTCTTCTCATCAAACTCTGCAGCTCATGGTACTTTCATTAATTCAAAATATGAGCAATTTAATTACTGTGTTCTCTCCTCAGAATATGTTAATTGATTCTTGGAACAGTAGTATCAATCACTTAGCAAATTAATTTACCTTTGTACAAATCACTTGTACATGAAGTTCCATAATAGGTCTGGGTAGCTTCTACAGTGTCTTGTATTTGGAGAATAATTTCAATAATGTAAAAATTTTCTGTACTATTTCTAAAATTTTGTGGACTGGGGCTATGATTTGATATTTTAATTGCTTTGCCTCAAACATCTAGTATATTTGTCAACCAATAATAAGCATTTTCTATTATCTCTTGCAAAGTGATGGTTAATTAATAAAAAAGAATAGAGTTGTTTCACTTGCAAAAGTATTCTCCATGACTATGTTCATAAACTAGCTTTCACCATACAAAAATATCATAAAGCTGACATCACCTGTCCATGAAAATAAATCTTTATTGCAATAATTTAAATATAGAGAGATAAAATTTCATATCTTTTAAGGAGAGGAGACAAGTCAATGATATCAACAATTTACCTATATTTCTCCTTCACCCATGATTTCATTCATTTAGATTTTATAGACTATCATTCTCTTGTTTGGGATGAATTTGTTTTTTATGAATGTTGATTTTCTTATATTATATCATAAACAAGTTCACTTTTAGTTTTTCCTACAAGAAGATACAAAAGAATAGGAATTTATCTCAATTTAAACAGAAAGACTTGCTATTAAACAAAGTCATGGCAAGAGTTGCAACCTTTTCCATAACTTGTCCCTGCTCCATTTTGTAACCCCACCAGCATTTCTCTAACAGAATTAGAACAGTTCTGTTAACTGATCCTTTTTCCCGCAGCTCATTACATCACAAGAGACTTATCTCTAATTGCCTATTTCCGCTAACACTCAGACTAGACTTGAAGATTAAAATTACTTTTTATTCAAACATTTTATCTTACTTAGGGTGACAGGTATAATAAATCATGCATTCTACTAAGTTATAATAATCATTGTAAAATTACCTGAACTTCATAATGTATTTTATGCTAAAAACCTGTATCTCAACGGTAAACATGCCAAATATTTTGTTTTGCTTTTCAAATCATAGAAACTAAATGGTGTACTCCTAACATCATTTGCATAGGAGGCTGACATGTTTTTTAATTATTCCAGGCTTCCTGTTGACTTAATTATTAAAAGAAATCTTAAAATATTCTTTAAAGTAAGAATTTAGAAATTCAGCCTGGACACTGGTGAAAGGGAAAATTATTATTATTATTAGATGAATCTTACTTTGATCAACCATTTCCTCATCTAACTCTCAGAGAAGTAGGTAAGGAAAGTGCAATGGTTTCTCTTTTAGAGATAGGGAAACTGGAGAACACAATGATTACGCTTCTTTTTTGAGATCATAGTCTGTTGAATGGTGGAACTACAATATCATTCAAATTATATTAACTTCTAAAGCCCACCTGCAAAATGCTGAGGTTTTAGAAGAGTTTGTTATGACTTTCATAAGCTTTTTCATTAATATATAATATCAAGTAGAATAGAAGCAATAAAGATACATAGAAAGGAGACAAGTGTACTATTCCACAATAAAGAAGATTAAATTGGAGTCAGTAGGAAAATGGATGTACTTTGAGACAATAATGTTAAGTGAAGTAAATCAGATATAGAAGCTCAAATATCACATCATTTCCCTTATACAATAAAATCAAAGTATAAATAATTTAGAGAAAATTAAAAGGCAAATAATAGGAAACAGGGAGTTAGATCATTTGCAAATGATCTAATAAAAGATGGGGGGCAGAAAGGAGAGCAAGTGGAAGCAGTAGAATTAAGATGTCTTATGTATGTGTACCAACTTCCCATGGCAATTGTAATTGTCATGTACTACAATCATGTACTAATATAAATAAAAAATAAAATAAAATAAATGAGTAAAAAATATATAAATGTATTCATGCTGCTCATAGAAGATTTCTGAAAATTCTTTTTCCATAGTGGAAGTCCACAAATCTATGCCCTATACTACTGACAGGGTAAGTTTAGGTTTCCCTTCTCCACTTTTGGGAAACACCGTGGACCCTTCTGAACAACATGATGATCTAGGTAATTTTAACCTTTTTATCTTCGCTAATTTTGAAAAATTTCCACTGCACCTTATTAATCTGTTGCTCTGTCTATCTATCTATCTATCATCTATCATCTATCATCTATCTATTTATTTTGGGACAAGAACTCACTCTGTAGTTCAGGTTATGTAGCATAGGCTGGCCTTGAACTCCGAGCAATCCTCCCATCTCAGTCACCCAAATGCTGTGCTTACAGGCTTGGGCCACCACACCTGGCTAATCTCTTGCATTTAACACCTCAATTATCAATATTTCTTCATTCAAGGACTGAAAATTGGCTTCCTTATTGGTAGATTATTTGAATGGGTATAACATACACATTTTATGTTGATATTATTGGAATTTTGGCATCCTTTTATTGAAATTGGTGATTAGATTTCAAGTCAAGCTTTTAAAATGAAAGACAATAAAACTAGAGAAGTAGTAAAAATAGGTAGTTATAAGCAGTATTCTCAATTAAAATTCTACACATCTTAAACAATGAGCATTCTCCATGATCATGCAAAACTCTGAATTATCCCCCAACTAGTATCTTGAATAACAAAAAACAATTCAGAAAATTCGTGTTTCTAAAATCGTGTAAGAATTTTTTGTGACTCTAGAGACATTTCAAAATGAATTTGTCCTCCCTGAGCTACACTTCCATGCCTCTAGTATTTTTAATGTTATAATACTTTATCAAGTAATCTGATTGCCACTCAACTTTCACTTCAACACTCATCAAATTCAAATGGCTGCTTCACGCATCTTTCTACCGCCTAGACTGAATGTATTTCCATCATCTGATGTATATCTGCCTCAAAGTGTGCTTTCCTCAGGAATTCTTTACATTAATGACCCTTTTCTTTATATTAGGTATTAACTTTATGCTGAAGTCCCATTTCTTCATACTAATTATGAATCTTCTTATTAACTATCATATCAACTATCAAAACTGTATCAACCTTTCCAGTCTGTTCCTGCAGCTCCCCTATATTGTTCTTTACAAAATGATTCATTACACAGCTACTGTCCTTTCCCTAAATTGAACCATCATGATAAGTTATGTACTTCAGGAGAGAAATTTGACCAAGATCAACTGTATAGAATATGTAGATAATTACTATAGTTATAAATACAGAATAACACAAGATGATACATTCTCCACATATTTAGATTCATCATGGGAGGGTTGCTTAACTACCTTATGAATCAAATTTCAACCAATAATGGTAATAATGTGTGTCTCAAATATCTGTGAAAAAATAAATGAGATAGTACAGGTTTTGCTAGTCTAATTTGAGATATGAAGTTTAAATAATCATTAAATGATTTACCTAATGAAGATTTCTCAGAAATTTTGGTAGGTGAACATGCATTTTGCATTTCCAAGTACATGTACTTAGTAAAATCACTCAAAATATTTGACTCAGGACATTATAGCTTTGTCCATAAATAATTATTTATGTTACTCTTTACACCAATATCTCATAGAACACAACTGGAAAGTTTTCTTCTAGAACCATTTTTTTTTCAAATACCTTTCTTTGTGTTTTTTTTTTGTCAACTTGTCTACACAGAACAGAGAGAACTATAAGGAGGGTATCTCATGTATTTCAAACTCTGTGGTTTTCTTATGTTTAGGATAAAAGATATGTAAACATAGTTTTTAAAATTCTTCTTTAAACCAGTATTTCATTATTTGTTTGAAATTGTGTAATTTTAGACACTTGTTATTTCTGTTTTTGCTTTATTTTGCAGTGCAGGGGATGAAACTCAGTGTCCTATGAATGCTGGGCAAGCCACATCCTGAACTCATAAGTTTTATCAGCAGCAGACAAATTAACTTGATACAAATTTCCTTTTAAATAACTCTATAATTTGGTACATTTCTAATTATTACACATACAATATTGGTAGTTATGCATATAAGACATAAAAATGAATACAGAATAAATATCTTTAAAACCATATTTTATCAATACCAATGAGAAGTGTAATGTGGAATAATTGATGCAAATTAGATGCAACAGCAAATTCCATACTTATCTCCATCTTCACCATAAGTAGCTCTATGAACTCATTCTGAAAGGAATCACGTGGATTTGCCAAGCCAGCTGATTCATAATATATTTTGAAATTTCTGGGAAGCTTCATTAATCAGGTACATGATTTTCAAATTGCTTTTATAAACTGACTGACTAACCCCTTGATGTTGGAAAGACATTCTGGCAACAGTTTTCTTTTAGGTAAATTAAGTTGTTGTATTATTTAAATCACTTTACATAATATGAAATGGTAAAATGAGTTAAATATTGCTCTGTCAGAGCAGTGTCCTAATTTGTAAATTATATTTTTGTGTGTTTTAAGTTAATATCAATACCTATAGAATTATGCCATAATTTGTTTTCTATTAGGGAAGGATTTATTGTAAAACCTGTTTCCCTCAAACTGTTGTTTCTTCTGTTGCTCTTAGAACTTGCCTCTGTGTCAAAAAACTTTTATATCACTATGGATTTATGAGGTTAGGTTAATATATAATGGAATTGTTATATGCATGTGTCAGAATACTTCTGAACAAATCCTATTGATTAAACAACACCAAGACTCAATGTTGTAGAAAATGAGCCTGCCTAAACTATCACGCAATACATCAGTAGAGAATATTTTACAATTAACTTTCATATAGTGACTGAAAGATTGTTAATTTTTTAACACTGATATTTTTAATGTTGTAAATTTTCTACTTGTTACATGGGCTGACTTGCACTATAAAATGAATCGAATTCTTATTTCAGAAAAGCAGTTGTGTGTTATGTTCTGGTGATCACGTGCATTTTTACTGGAATGCATACATTTGTATGCTTCATCAATGGTTAGCACTTCAAGGTGGTTAAGGGCATAGACCAGTGGCTGAGGACCTGTGCCACGTGTGTAGTTGTGTTTTCTATTAAGACAAAAGACGTTAGTGTAGAGTTGTTTTTTCTAAACTAAAACCTCAGTATTCAGGTTTAATTGCAGTGTTGGCACTCTGTGATAAACAAGTGGGCTTTAGGTCTCAGGTTAGCACTTGGTCTATAAAAGGTTTACCATGACTGTCAAAGACACTGGAGTCAAACTCCCTTCTTTGGAATCATTTCATTTCTCAGAATTCCTGCCTTGGGCTGGGGATTTAGCTCAGTGGCCTAAGCACCTGCCTGGCAAGCACAAGGTCGTGAGTTCAATCTCCCCAGTATCAAAAGAAAAGAATGTTTGTCTGAAAATGCAAATAACCAGGCTTTTACTTATAGGACTTATAGGACTGTTGTAGGGAATGAAGAATATCTTAACTACTCAGAAATATTCCTTCAAAAATTTCCTCTACCTTTCATAGGAGATACTAACAGCTTCAAGTTTCAGATTTCCAGAAGTATTTTAAAACCATAAAAGTTAGGAAAGAGGGCCTAACCATAGTTTTCCATGTACGTTTCTATGCTATTGAGAAGGTGGGAGGTAAGAAGTACTTTTAAGTGAACTTTAGAGAATCATGTGCTTTTGCCTGCAAACTGAAATAGCTGGAGGAAGTTCCTTCACTGAAGTTCAGTAACTTTGGTAAGAAATTTTGAAGACTGCAGTCAGGGGAGGAGTAGACTGATATCCTTGGGGGCAGGGCCCCTAAACTTCACTGCTCTAGACTTCCACCAGCAGTGTCAGCCTATGTTGTTTTCTATATTAAACTTTTCACACTGGGAATAAGTGACAGATTCCCAAGTTAGGTTGTTTTCCATTGCTTTTGTCTAATAACACAGTGTTCCCTGGAGTGACATTTAGTATTCAGTCATTTGATTTAAATAAATATTTCTACAATATCTGAAATAGCAAGCATACAGATGTGTCACAAAAAGATATAGGTCAAATGGGATCAGAATAAAGGAGAACATTGCTGCTTTACTCAAACTCCTATCCCAGAGGGAACAGTGAATTGTTCTTTCGGAAACATGCAAGATTTTACCAGCAAATCAACAGAGAATTCCACTACAGACAAGCTTGATAAAGTTGTCAAACTTGCTACAAAACAAAAACATACCATACTGGTTGAACAGTTTTCTTCTGGTAGGGCTAGGTCATATAGTTAGAAAACAATGGAGAAAATCAATATATGAATATATTGTAAAAGATCAGAAAATTTAAATTATAACTAAGTCTATATAATGAATATTTTAAAACCCCAAAAGTGTCAGCCAAAAAATAAATGAGATCAAGTAGCTTAGCAAGTTTCTTATTGTAAAAGAAATAATCAGTAAATGAATATTTACAACGAGTCAGAGAATACAATTTATTATCTCATTTGTGTTTTATAAGGTGTTGTTAGTGGGACATCCAGTTTCAATATCACTCCAAAAGCTAAGTATATTTATGAAATATACCATACGTTACACTCTAACCAGCCAGTAAAATATTACATGACATAATTTGAGTGAATTGGATATAGTTTCTCAGGGATTTTGTGTACATAAATATCTAGACATTGCTTATATCACAACATTATAAAGTCAATCAACAGGCATCTGTGTGTTGTGTTTGTCAGATGCATATTTCTGAAGCAAATTGTTCCTAACACAGGATATGACTTCCAATCTTTCTATGATCCTAGTCTTTCTTCCAAACACACACAAGCTAGGAGAAATATCATGGAAAACTAATTTAAGTTTTACTCTTAGTTTTGGACAGTGCAAATGGCCCCTGAGAACGTTTCAGTGTTCTTGCATTGGTTTATAAAATTGTTATTTTAGTCTTGAGATATGACAATAAAAGAGTGGGAATATTATTAAATATCTTCATTACGATTGCACACCTAAAAACATTCAGGTCAAAAGACTAAATCAAAATTGAAATAGAAACCATAAAGTGATTAAGACATTTATTCTTTGCCCAGATATTTAATTGGTTATTATGTTTACAAAGTAAATGTATTACTAAAAGATTTCCTATGATGTGTTGGGAAATTTTGGAACAAAATGTTTGTATATAAATTAATTTTTATGATCAGCATTTTACTTATCATTAAAGAACCTCTTACTTTCTTCAAGTGAGTATATTCTCAGGAAGCATTTATCAAATATGGCTTGGAAAAGGTGAGATGCACATACATGCTTTCAAAGATGCTTATACAAGCGTTTTAGATAGTGATTAATTTGATACTTTAAAGCATTTATGTATCACATATCCAAGTATCACCTCAACAAATATTTTTAAATTGAAAAAATTAAATATACTTTAAGAATATATGTGACCACGTCTAAAAACATAAGAAATATACTTGCAAAAAGCATAATGAGTATTTTGCAAATCGTCATATCACTGGGGCAATGACATGAAATCATGCCATGAAAACATGATTTATGAAACTTCCATATTTGTTTTATTTACTGCATTAACTGTTTTAGACTCCAGAAACTGTTCACATAGTAAATTACAAACTAGTAACCAAAAATGGAAACCATGTTGATATCCGTACAGACCTATAACAATGCTGAAGGGTCGTGCTTAATTTAACTTATTATTACTAAGTCCTACTTCAGACATAACTCTGAATAATTCATGTAATGCCAAAATCTTTAAACATTTTGCTCAAAAGTGAAGTAGCAATCACTGAATTTTTCTCCTTAATGTAGTCCTCATTCCTACAATGGACTCTTCCCTAATGATAATGCAATGAACTAAAAAGTGAGATTCTCCACATTAGTTTTGAAGCTATTTTTTGCATTGCCTCATTTTCCACTATTTGTTTAAGCAGTTATATCATCTATATATAGAAAGATGAATGGTAATGATTTTCTTCCTAGATGTCCTAATTTTAATTAAAATAGCTTTGAAATATTCTTAGAAACATTACTGTTCAGGGTACTCAGCAATCTGCAACTATTATGTGATATGTAATACAGTATTCTTTATAACTAATATGAAACTGCACAAAATTTATCACTTCTTATATAAGTATTCTGAACTCTGCAGAGAAAGACAAATATCCTTTTTAAAGTAAAGTAGTGGAGATTCACTTTGTAGTTGAAAACAATTTGGGAATATTAAAAAGTCACATTGTCCCAAATTTCATCTTCTTAATTTTTCTCAATCTTCATCTTTATTTTAATGTACTTATTAAAAATCTTTCAGTTACATGGCCTGATAATTCTTTGATAAAGAAATATCACATTCTGAAGTAGTGTTTAAACACTGCATATAAGGCAGTGTCAAACAATGCTGATACATTCAACTGGTGGAGACACAACAAATGTATTTTAAATGCAGATGCTTTATTACTTATACATAGACAGTAAAATTAAGTGTTGCAAAGCTGTCGACACTTGATATGCCTGGTCTCTCAAGATGGCTTTTATGATTTGTACCTAGATATCCCCCCAAAGTCTCACGTGGTCATAGGGTATTTTTGAAGGTGGCTGAATCTAGAGTGTGTGATTGATTTGTAGTTCAATGCTGGGATTAAGGCTCTCATATTCTCTCACTCCACACAGATCAAAGATATTCTGCAGAGTCTTAACTCCACTGCCACTGAACCTTGATGCCTGCCCTGTGAGCATTCTCTCAAGTCATCAGGGCCATAGCAAGGCAGTTGCTTCATAGGAAGACTAGTGTTAATAGCTAAGAAGATGCTATAAATTTCACTAAGTAAGTTGCGTATGTGTACACGATCTTATGTGAAAATAACAGAAACATCAAATTATGGATCAGCTATTGAAAAATGTTGTTTTCATGAATTTACCTATTCTGAAAAAAAATGACAGAACAGACACCAGCCCCTTGGTATTTCTTTAATATCAAATAGGATAATAACTCAGAGCATCTACATTTAGTTTCACTACAGGCTTTCAGAAACTAGGGTACAACAAATTGAGCAAAGCAAATTCCATCACCTTAAAACTCTACACTGGTCATTTGGAATTAGAATTAAGCACCAGTCAAGAAATGGAAATAAGCTTTAACATACAGACATAAGAAAGGACTCAATTTTATATATATAATATTTGAAGTGAAGGCGAGATTAAGGCTCACCAAATAAAGTACCTTAGTTTGGAAAGTATAAAACTTATGATATATAAAATACAAATATAAAATATAAAACTTTGTTCCCTCGAATTCAAACTCAGTCAAATTTTAAAAGCAAGTTAGGCCCTTTTTGGTAAACCAATGTACAAATGTTATTAAGTGCTCCTCTACATCTTTTGATGTCTTTTTGTTGACTTGTTGGCTTCTATTATGTGTTTTTCTAATTTTCTAAGATAATGCTTGGCAAATTTTTCTGTATTGTATTTTTTAGTATTGTTTTTATTTTCTGTGTATTACGTTATGATTAACTGGCCAAAAACTCTAGCATTATTTTTACTTTTAAAAGTGTTTTCAAACTTACAGCTATTAGATGGTAGTGCATTTGTGTAAAAGCGTTACATACTTTCTCTATCTTTTCTTTCCCCTCTGATTATCAGGGACCTGACCTAGATCCCCAACCTCTGAAACAAGCGTACAGCAAAGACTTAGGTAAATGAGACAAATGATATGGTTTTAGGGCTCCAGGAGGGTCAAAGTCCCTACAGAGTTCTTGACTCTAGAGCTGAGATGAAGGCTAAGACAAAGAGCTTCTCAGGACCACCCATATTTATTTGCATTGTAGACAAAGAGAGGGGATACTGAGGGAGGTGCAGGAACTGAGCAGGACTTGGCAGTCATTTCAAGGACAACTCCAAGTAGAAAAAGATGCCAGAAAAGGAGAACTATCTTATCTCCAAGATGGCATTTGTGGTGGGACTGAGATGCCTACAGAGTAAGATGCCTGCAAGGCAGTCTCTGTTAACATAATTGATTATGGAGCCAAGATGTCGTCAACTGCGGCCTTCTTTACCTTGCCCTTTGAGGTATCCCTGACCTCATCGGTCACTACAGGCCTCAGTCAGGACCAGTGATTCATAGATGTTCATTTACTATGAATCAGCTCTCATTGCCAGGCAAGGGACCTAGGCCTAGGACAGGCTCACAAATAAAAAGCCAATTAATATATTTTAAATCCTGCTCAGAGCCACTTTGTAGTGGTCTCCAACATCCAATGATCTTAACTTTCTCTTTTTTTTCTGTATCTAATCAATTCAGATATTTTCTGACTCTGATGATGTCTGTTTTAATTCTTGTTTATGATTGTTTTTGATATACTAATCAGGTTACTTGGGATTTTTTATTAAAAATAAAACTAAAAGATTTGTTCCCAGTATAATTCAAAATATTAATAAACATATCATTGTAAAGTAAAACTTCAGGAAAAACTTAGAACAGTTTTTAAAATAAACAAAACAATTTTCCAGTCAACAGTAAAGCCTGTAACAGTAGGGGATGTTGTTGGAATTGAGTTTAATGGTTGGTTGAGATAACATTGGACATTAATAGAAAACTTTCACTTGTGTAAGATATTTGCTGAGAGTGTCAACAGTTTTCTTCCAAGTGTCCTGGGTTTCTCATAAGAGAGGCAGTGAATTCTGATGGAAATCACTTTAGGAAAAGAATAGAGTGAACCATGTACTATATCAATTCTGTAACTGACTGACTGTGCTTAAATGTGCTGACTATTTTAACAATTTACATTTTAGTTTTTGTACTTGAAAATGTAAATTAAATAAAGTGTAATACATCGAAAGAGTACATAGTTTTCTGAGGAGTAGGAGAAACAATGAAGAACACTTTTAATGCGATTGAATAATATATATGAGCAACCACTTATCACCATGATACTAAATTTGTTTAGAAGTCATTATTCTACCTTGAGTCTGCTCACAAGTCTTAAGTGATTTGTTTTTCAAAAAGTGGTATGTGTTTTCTTATCATACTTTCATAGCATTATTTGAAAGTTCTTCTATTTTTAATTTACTAACAAAATGATGAAATTTTAGCCACAAGATTGTAGAAAAATTCACTCAGTTAAATTCACTTTTCTTTTAATTATGTTAGCACATAACTATCCTTTCAGGCAGTACAGATGAAATAAATACTGTAATTTATTAAGAGGTGTTCACCCTGTTTTAAAATTTAATTTTTGTAAATGTATTAATTGTAGATATCGATGAGGTTCTGTGTGATATTTCTATGCATGAACACAGCATACTGATCAAATCAGGGTAATTAGAATTTCTTTATCTTTTCTCTGTAGTTGAAAGTTTCAAGCTGCTCATTTGAATATGCTCACACAATGTGTAATAGGTTATTCTGAACAATAGTTATCCAACTATCTGTCATTTGCAGTGAATGGATGGAACTAGAGGACATTATGCTAATTGAAATAAGCCAACAAAGAAAGACAAATAGAAAATGTTATCTCCCATGTGATATTTGAAAAGTCAACCTGAATGTAGGATAGTGATTACCAGGGCAGAGGAGGTGAGAAGGGAAGATTGCACAAAGAAAGGTTGTATAATGAGCACCAGAATCCTGTTTATTTTTTAGTGTGACCAAGTGGTACAGCATGAGAGGTGGTAATGATTGTCTCTTTAAAATAACTACTCTTTATTAAAGCTAGAAATATGTAACTAGAGGTCGCTTCTTATATTTTTACTTCTGTTCATCCTTTGTTAATGAAAAAGTGGCAAGGCTTGCTTTGCGTGGTCTTTTAGTATTTTACTTCAGAGTAACAGATTGTTCCTTTCATTGTAATGAAGTAGGCAATACTATTTTACTTTGAGTTACTTAATTACTCTAAATGACTACAGCAACCTACCTAAAGTGAGTATGATGACAGCAATAAAATGCATCAAGAATATACTTTCCATTGAGGAATGGAGCAGGTAAAATTTCTGAGTAACAATGCTCCTCATTCCTAGAAGATACAGGGCTGCTGCTGACCCGTACATTCTTCTGTGAGTGATATTTCATGATAATTATCATGCTCTAATTTCCTGTCATCTAAGATTATTCATATTCCCTGCAATCTACTGTGGAATGTCTATGTTGTTACAATCTATAATAACACTGTCCTAGTGACATTTTTTTCTAGTATAACTTTATCAAAATATATCTAAAATCATTTCAGGGAAGTTTGACAGTGTTTAGCAAAGTTCAATCCTCCTGGAATGGTAATTTTTAAAATGATGTTTCCTATTATTATAGTGAATTAAGAATATCTTAATAAAAATTATTAAACATTATCAAATGTATATAATTTTATAGTAGTATGAGATGTATAAATAAAAGTGAGCATTTAGCTTGATGAATTTTCAAATGTTGAATCATATCCAGCTGTCTAAAAATTGATCAAGAAACAGAACATCACCATAGCCCTGAAGTCTTTTATATTCTCCCTTCAAATTGGTTAGCACTGTCATTATTTAATGTTGCTTTTAAAAAATTCCTGCAAATTGATATATTGGCATTTTTTTGAAAATTAAGTTTGTATAACTCATGCATTGTGCTGAATATGGTTTAGGTCCACTACTACTGTTGCATGTGACTACACCATAAGAGTATACTAAAAAGAATGAGTGCACTAAATATTGAAAAGCTTGGGATTTCAAAATACTAACTTTGAGAAGAAATAGGCATTCAGATCGTTATAATGCCATGTATTATGTCTAAGAATTGTTTTCAAAACCCCTCTCATCTCTATCTCTCTCTTTTGCTCTCACATTTAGTTTTAATGGGTGGTCACAACAGGTAAAATGCTCAGTGGGGTAAAAAATGAACATAGATTACTTATACTACTTTTGTGTTGTTGTGCTAATTATTTTGATGTGTAGGGGGGTGTATGTGTACATCTGTGTCTGTGTGTATTGGCATGTTAGATGTGCTAAATTCAAGATTCCAGGTAGGACCTTGGTAGAGGGGTACTTTGTCTGCAGAGACCAGCAGAGATGGATGTTTTAATAAGACTGGAAACACAAAATTTTAAGAAATAGAAACCAATGGTACTTCATGGCATCCACACAGGTTTTGAATTGTGCAACACAATATTGGAGAAAACAGAAAATACTCTGAAAAATACTGCAGGTTCCCCTGTAGAATATTTAACAGAAGGAAACAGAAATATCTGAAAAGCTCTAAATTAATAATCCTAGAGAAAAATACATTTAGTACAGGAAATTGAGGTAAAGCAAATCACATCTGAACTGCGTATGACTCCCAAGAATGTACAATCAATTGTTGTACTGAACTGCTGAGTCTCTTTTCACCCTCCTTCCCAGATGCATTAGTTCCATTTTCTCCATTATGTGAAATGGTGGAAATCAATGTGAATTTATCTTAAATTTTAATGAAAAATATCTAGCACTCATTTAAAAATGCTAAGTATAAAAAGACAAAATTTTAGGTTTAATACATGTAAGAAAAGATTGAAATGAAAGCAAATACAGTTAGGATGGAAATAATATAACCGGTGAAGACAAGGTTATAATGTACATACAGAATAGATATAATAAAATTAGAAAATTTCACTACCATATTGTAATATCAAAAGACACAATATTTCAGGCAATAATGAAGCACAGCGATGAACAAAGAATAGTCAATATTGACTGTGAAAGATTAATGGTTATGTTTTATAGAACTCAAAAATATATGTACTGTATTAATTAGAATGATAATGCAAAAGGTAAGACAATTTATATAGAAGGAAACTGTTCTAATGCTCTGGCATTATTAGGAAATGGATATATATATATGTATTTACTATGTATATGTATGAGATCATATAAAAAAGAAAATATTATATTCAGAAAATAATGAAAAGCAGTCTACAGAAACATGTGAAAGAAAATTAAGTAGCACACAAGTATGTTATAGATGTGATTCCAGAGTATTTAAATACACTGAATTTGCATGCAGTAAGTTTAATAAATGACTAAATTTGCAAGAAAAATTACTTGATTTTATTTTAAAAGGAGTCATAGTTATACAAAGATGTAGACTAAAAAAATGGGAAAAATATATAAACAGTAATGCAAACAAAATACATAAATATATTAATATAAGGCTATTTTTGTCAAAATTGTTATTAGGGAAAAGAACCATACTTGAGAATAGAAAATTATTAAGTATATGAGAAATTTATTACAAATTTGAATTTGAATGCACTGTGTAGATAATCAAAATCATTCTACATTTACTATATTATACCTTTCATAAAGTGTCTAGAACTTTCTTGCATTATATTCTTTTTGGTGCTGTTTTTATTAGTCCATGCTTGCAGTACATCATGTTTATATCCTTTATGTGGAATTTTAATTTCTTTTTTCTACCTTTCTTCTCCTCCCTCCCTATTCCCTCTACTTCTCTGTCTCCTTCCAATTAGAAAAAGATCTCTTTTCATATTCCCTAGTATCTCTCCTTTATTTTGTTGTTTGTTTATAATTTTGGTTTCTCATATAAAAGAAACCATGTGATATTTCAGTTTGTGTGTCTGACTTGCTTCACTTAACATTATGATCTCAAGTCCATCTATTTACTTACAGATGACATGTTTATCTTTCTTATTGGTAGAGTAGTACTCCATGGTATGTACATACCACATTTTCATTATCCATTGTTGAGTATTATCTTGACCCAGTGTTCAATATTCTACAATTTTTAGGTATTTAATATTGTACCTTATCATTCAATCCTCAGATCTCTTTCCCCTTAGTCACACATTTACTTATCTCTCTCTGGTTTTTGGTCTAATTTCTTCAGAACTATCTGGAATGTAACCAGTTTTCTCTTACAATGATATTTTCTTTATTTTATGATCCCTTCATCACTTTAAGAATGATTTCCTTAATGTTTTCTATTAAACATGTATTTTTAATAGTAAAACTAAGTGAAAAAGAAAATTCAAAGGCTGGAACATAATGTAGGAAAAGTTAACTGAAGGATGTAGGATCATGTACCACTGTTGACCTGGGTCTCTATTTAAGGAATTTTTAACTATGCATCACCACCATGCTCTAGCTGTTGCTTACTAAAGGTAGTTCTTAATCATACAAAGTTTTGGTTAGACATTCTTTTTCTCTAGTCTGCTCTTCTAATCATTATACTTGAAATGTTTGTAAAATAACTCTGGAAATGTTTTTTTTTTTTATTTTATTAATAATAGAAGACAAGACAGAAGAGAATCCCCCATACTTGCTACATTGCCCGCTGTAAAGTGATGCTTGGGTTGCTGACCAGAGGCCTGGCCGAATCTACAAAACAAAAGTTGGCTGATATTCCTTGGTTGCTATCAATTTAGCCAGACCTCTGAAACAGCAGGCTGCTGACGGAGGGGGGGGGGGGGTTTGGTCCCTGATTCCAAGCCCGCGCACCAGTGCCGCTGGGGCCGAGCGGGGGCCCCGCGAGGAGCCCCTCTCGTTCTCCTCCAAGGTCCTAGGTCAGGACCCCAGAAGGCAGTCCGTGTTTAGTCCTGATCGGTGCCTGTGCCGCTCGGGCCGGGCGGGGGCCCCGCGAGGAGCCCCTCTCGTTCTCCTCCAAGGTCCTAGGTCAGGACCCCGGAAGGCAGTCCGTGTTTAGTCCTGATCGGTGCCTGTGCCGCTCGGGCCGGGCAACTCTGGAAATGTTTGTAAAATAAATTTTCAGAACATAGATCCTGAAAAATACCAGCTCTCTTTGATATCAATTGTCATTAGGTCCTTTTTTAAAAAATTATTATTTTGTGGTTTTGGTGTAATTTTTCTGAAATGCAAATGTTTATGTTTCATTCAGAATTTTGTGGAAATTAAATAATTTAGAGAATGTGTTTTTAAGAAATTCACACAGTGGGACACAGCAACAATAAACAAATACACACAGAATTTCACATGTGTTAGTAAAGAAAATGCAACAGGAAAAGGGAATATAGAATGATATACAAGGTGATACATTTATGTACACACAAGATTGATGAAGAAGGCAAAAATAAATATAAGAATTCAAAAGGAAAGTAAGGATATCTACTACACCGTCATTGCTTGTAAACTCCTCTTGATCACTGGATTTAGATTTAGCTATGTTGATCATCTCATAATTTTAAAAAGGCTTTGTTTGTATTTCTAAGTGAAATTTACTTTTTAAAGCTTTCATCTCTTTCTCTTTCTTTCTTACACTGAGATTAAGATTCCAGACATTACACTTATTGTTCAGTTGTATGATCAGCTATTGCCACAAGCTGTGAATCCATAGGTAAATTAGTCAGGACTTTTTTCCATTTTTATCTGTTAAAAAAGGCTAAAATATTCATACATGATAGGTGCTGTGAGGGGAAGGAAGGACAAAATGTGCATAAAGTGTATGGTCCAGTACATGGTATAAATTGATGCTATTAGCATGATTAATAGGTACCAATTTGATGTGTACAGGCCTCTATTGAACATTTAATTTGAATTATTTTATTTCAGTTTGGTAATATGAGACTTCCTTCATCACTTGGTTGTTATCCTAAAATATATACTACTTAAATATCTATTAGTAAATTTTGTAACTCTAGATCATTATTAATTTTTGAGGGCCTAATAACATTCACGGACATGTATTTCCTTAAATGCAATTTCCCTCCTAATATAAATGTCACATTTCAGTCATTTTATCAAAAAAATGTGCTGACATCTCTCTGTAGCTGCTCCTCTTTCAAAGAAAAAAATGAAAAGAAAAAAACAAAAATCACTTATAGCTTTTACCTAAGTATAGGAAAGCAAAAGTTAATAAATATAGAAAAGAATTTTAGCAAGGCAAGAGATCATGTGCTCTAAATTCCTAAATGAATGCTATTAGACAAATGAATTGAAGTTTTGCATTTTCATTAATCCAGTGGAATTTTCCTCTGCTTCGTACAATATCATGACAAGAAAAAGTCCTATTAAAGGTCCTGCTGTAACATGTCTTGTTGACTATAACAGATCTAAGATATAACAGGTGTGCTGTAGATGTAAATCTACAAGTTTTATTCAGTAACCAAAAGCCAGTGTTGCATTAAAATAGAGCAAAAATATTTCTCCAAACTATAAGACATTTTCAAGATGTTTTAATGTTCTAAATAAGTTTGACCATTCCGCAGAACACTCATATTAATAAATCCTATTAAGTACCTTACTTTGATGTTACTGTTTCTGTTCTCCCCTCCTTCATGGTTATTTTTAAAGCCCAATGATTTTTACAGAATATTAAAAAATGTATCTGAATCTATGTCTTCTTTTCCACAAATTTAGTAATTGTAAATGATCTTAGTAGTCTTTTTAAGAATATGTTTAAAAATGGTGGTAATAATATATTCGTTATTGCTGTCATCATTGTGATTAACTTCCAAAAATGTTTCATTAGATATATTATTTTAAAATTTGAAACATTTTACACTCAGTATTAATTTTGAATTTAGAAAATCTTCCTAAAGTTATATATAGAAACATGATTTGTATCTCTAGGCAATAGAGCTGATTTAATATTTTAAGATTCCTTCAGTTAAAATGTAAATGTCTGTCTGAGTCTTTTCTTGGACTTAATCATTTCTCACATAATCCAGATGTTTTTAAAAATGTTTAAGTAGTATGCACAAGTGTCTAAAATAGTATGTAGACTGACCTGTAAAGTAATGTTAAATTTCTGCATGTGAAGTCAGTATCAAGTAAAGGAAATGAACAGAATTAGAATTTCTAGGCTACAAAAATTATAG